>JAADYU020090117.1:0-13344 GCA_011763375.2 Heteractis magnifica | reverse complement strand
ACTTTCAAGGTCCTGGAAAAATGCATTATCAATTTCCAAAACTTTCCAAGACTTTCCAAAACCCGTACGAACCCTGTCGGAATAACCCGTATCCGGACCCTGACCGCTCGTTCGCGCTTGACTTGAGCCAAGTTTTTTACGTGTGTCTGGAATTAGTCACGAAAAAGGCCAGAAAAGGGTCATATGATATGCTTATTGACTATTGACTGAGGTACGTGTGGCCTTGAACGAGAACCAAAGTATTTTCCCGTCCGGCCCGACCTAACTCAGTAAATAAGTACATAGTAATGACCGAAAAGGTTTGATTTACTAAATGCTCGTCTGAGGCTTTCCGCGTGCCATTCGGCAAAAAGTACAAAACTGTTCTGTCAGCACCGGAACCTGGACCGTGCAGCAGTTATGGCGTGCGATGCACTGAGCATGTTGATCAGTGCCTTTGAGGCTTGTCGCTTGTTAAACAAAGTTGATTTTATGGATCTAAAAAAATCGCTAATAAAAGCGAATAAAGGAAACCACTGAACTTTATAGATGGATTGTCAAAAACATGACCTGTTCACATCAGACATGCACACCCCCGCACTAACAGCTTACCAATTAACATGAGCCAAATAGATCGTCTTACTGAGATCACAATACATACAGCTATTTCAAAAAGGTTGATGGGGCGAACGGCGAATGGCGATCGGTGAGAATTTCTTCCTATTCATTTCTTAAATACCTAAACAATGCCTGCTGAAGATCTTCGCTGAATGGTGCAGGCATTTAGGTATTTAAGAAACGAATATGAAGGAATTCTTATTGCTCCAGTTCCTTTTAGTCGTGCAATCACCAATCGCCATTTGCCGTTCGCCACATTAATCTTTTATGAAATAGCTGTATACAACATGTGGTGGGTCAAAGCAAACTTCAACCCATGAAAAAAAATTATGATAGACTTATATCAAATGACGTTTAACTTATGCAATTCCAAATAAGACGTAGACGTAGAATAAATAAGATTGTTTCCAGAACGGAAAGACGCCTTTTGAAGTCCTGTTAATTCTGAGAGAACACAAAATTGATTCCCGTCGGGTCAAAGGTTAAAGTCTGAAGTCGATATGATTTTATTGGTTCGAGGTGGTGTATGATCTGATGGAGTCAATATGAGCGTAAAGAGCCGGGAAAATTTAAGGGAAAAGCGGGAAAATCCAAGGGTATCATGCTACGAGTATACAAACTGATTCCAAAAAGAACGCTTGGTGTATCTTTGGAGTTTTAACTGTGAATAAATAGCCAGGAGTAAATTAATTACCGGAAAGACTTACAGCAAACGTGTCAATGCAATTAACGCTACCAAACGTACACTCACAGCTGGCTACGTAAATGGCTACAAACAAAGCACGCGATGATAAAAGGATAGAAGACAGGAATTTGGCAAGTTGATCCCTCTGTTTGGACGAGATGCAAAAGAATTTTCATTGCGAAGAAATCTTTCGCAACTCTGGAGTCGAACAGACTGAATTTCGATGATGATATTTACCAAGACATAGATCTGTCGTCGAGGGTGACCGAGGCTGTATAAAGTAGTCGCCGTGTGAGTTTTTCAGAGTTGATTTTTTTTATTTTTAAATTATTTGATGAACACTCCAGGGCTGCTCGAACCAGGATTAACCCTGGATGCAAGAGTGCCGAAAGAATGCAGTAATTGTATTGTAAGAATAAATGTGTTATTACAAATCTTTTTCCGTGCATCTAAACAAAAAACATCTTGTACGAGAGTACTTAATGTACAAAGTATAGAATTCCGTTAATGACAAAAAAGCAGTTCGTAAACAAAGGTATTGTTGTTGAAAGTTGAAGAACGTGTGTGCCAAACGCGGTGAATTTTTTTGAAAAAAAACATGCAAAACCTATTTCCCGTTAAATCTAACAGAAAGAGAGTGGAATTTGATGGCTGGAGTGTGAAAATAGGAAGATCTGTTGCAATCATTTAAAAATACTGCTAATTCCCTGAATACAGAGGGAATATTTGTACGCAAATCTTGCATTGTACGTCTATTTTCTTTGCAAACAAAACAAAAGTGACATCAGCATGAAATGAACCTGAAAGCGACTCGCTGATTGGTCGAGATCTACATGTCACTTATTTTAGGCCTAAAGGGAGTTGTTTGCTTAATCGATGCGCTTTTGCTAGGCTCGATGTTGTTGGCATAATCATCAAAAGAAAAGAAAAGAACATACTAAGTAACACGAAGATCAATTTACACCTCTCGTAGCAGAAAGATATTTATTGTCTCCTACTAGGGATATTACTCCACACGCGCTTGCGAATCACTTAATTTACCCCTTTAACGAAAAATAAACATAAATAATAACTTTGTTAAAATGGTTTACGATATTCTGGTGAAGGATTATTTAGATACAATTAGCGTGATAGAGCTTAAACTTTCAACCATAAGTGAACCTTGTTCTCAGAATGGTCAACTTTTTCAGAGACATAATTTAAAGAAACACTTTTGGCGTATGTATAAAGTAAGAGTTAGATTATCAACCGTTTCTAAGGTTACATTTAGGAATTTTTGACAATAATCTTCAGGCGTTTAAAGTCCTGACGCGGGTAATCTCGTACTAATCTCCTATCGCTTCAAAACACAGAGTGGATTTGCCGAGAATTGGGGTTTTTCGAACTTCAAAAGGGACATCCGATAGTGATAACATCGCCAGCTCCTTGTAGTGATAAACCAGATGTCAAGCAGTTTATTGAGAGACGAGGTCAAATGAACAAACTTACTTGTTTTACTTGGTTTTCCAGAAGCAGATTTGTTAGGCGGATATGCTGTAGATTCCTCTGATTCTCTCATCTTTCCAGGTTCTTAAAATAACATAATTCCTCAAAAACCTCTTGCTCATAGTGTTAGTCCTCGTGGGTCTTTACATTAGGCTTGCAACCCTGCAACGAAGACCATAGATGACGGTGATTATGGTCCCATAACTACACTCACATTTATGTTCTTTGATGTTTTGTAATGCTTTGTAATTACTTTAACTACGCATGCGCATTAGCGCCAGATTAAGCTGTTGCTTGTTCAGTGATTACGCGAACACTGTCACTTTTGAATCATAATGTTTAAGCATAAAGCTTCTGTTATAAGTAAAGCCGTTCAAACAAAACCAGGGAGATCAAAATTTTTTCATAATTGCTGTTTCAGGTTTCAGATGAATTCAAATTTTAACCTTATAGAATTTATGTGGACAAGCAATTTTTTCGCTTTTAGTCTTTGTTTGTCTTAATTGTACTTATGACTCTCGAGTACTGTAACTGAGGACAAACCATCGCTCTTCAGCGGGCCAGTTTTCATTTTTATTTTTCCCGTAAGAAAGGAAAAATATTCCAAACATATGCAGTAAAAATTCCACTAAAAACTCATAAAAGAATCCAGATTTATTAATCAAATTTGAAAGAACTTCAGTTTGAATCATCATCCAGCCAGCTGAGCGATTCATTTTGTTCGTTCGTGTCCTGTCACGGAAGGCATCACGTCCCTAATCCACTTTGACGTGCAACTGGTTTAATAGTTTTGTAATTATTTATTTTCCATTATGAGGCCTAAATGTATCATGGGAGGTCTCTATTCTCAAGGAAAACTAAACTATTATATGGTAATATGACATTTTGGAGGGTTAGTTTCTTACCAGAAGTACGAGGTAAATATCAAGAATTAGTAAAAATCTACTAGTATTCTACTGCAAATCCCGCGCTCTGATTGGCTACTCTACTCACCTTCTAATTTCGATAGAAGGTGAGTAGAGAAAATTCAAGATGGCGGCTTTTCCGGAGACGTGTTTTAAAGAGCTTACAAGTGAAGATATCGAATAATTACTACAAAATGTTACAGAGAAACAAAAGTAAATTTTTACTAAAACAATTAGACAACTCGTTCTCGTTTTCTCTCGGCTTTGATAGTTGACTCGGACTTCGCCCTCGTCAACTATCAGCCGACAGAAAACTCGAACTCGCTTATTTGGTCCGGGTTGGGGATATTGGACTCGTTCTTTTTTCGTTTAATGAACCCGCCCTACGAGCCCGGTCTATAAAAACACGAAAAAGAAAAAAGAACTCGACCAATATCCCCCCATCCGGACCTCGCGCTTTGTCAATAGCCCCTCTAAACATTATCTCGAGTTATTTTACATTGTCGGTTCTTTAGCCGCTGTTGTTGGCTATTTTTTCCGTATTTTCACCTGAATATTTGCGTCTAATTCTTTTTCATTTATCAAGAAATTCTGGCTTAAAAATAGACCAGATATATGAAGTTTTTCCGTAGTTTTACTTTTGTTCGTTTGTTTGCTTACATTGACATCATTTTCGACATTCGCTATGATTTTTCACGACAAATGGTGACGTCATTAGTGTTTTAACCATTGCAAGACCCGGATGCAGTTTCACGTGGTAAACCACTCTTCTGCAGAATAAAGCATAATAGATAAATTCATAAAAGAACTTTACATTTTCAATGTTAATATTGAAAGTGTAAAAAAGAGTTTAGAGTTTATAATATCAACACAGAAAGTTGTGTCTTTCATACGAACTAGGGTTCGATTTGAAATTTAGAATCATCAATTATTCGACAAAAGGAAATTAGAATGAGAACTACGAGAGTAACCCTCAGAACACAACAATCAACAAACAACGTGACAGCTAATTGGAGTGCTTTCGCTCACCGCTACGCTTTTCATGCTTCCCAGCGGACAATATAATATATATTATAAAAACAAAAATGATCGACAATAACAACAGCCGACAGTCCATCATTGACTTAATCATTGTTTTAGTTATGTATTTGATATCGAATTAAGTTATTTTTACATTTCTAAAACAAAGTCGCCTAAAAAAGAATGGGTTTCTTCTGTTATAATTATTAATTTTCTAGTTAAATATATGTTTATTGTTGATTTCGTTAACCAATGATATCGGTTATTGTTTAGTGAGGTTTCTCAAAATTAATGTAAGGAAAAGAAAGGATTCGCTGTGGCCAAACACCTGTGATCTTTATGCTCGTGCGTTGGCTCAATTAATTTTCACTCGACCACAAACACATGGTTTTGTGTGTCTCCTGCAGTTGTGCTAGCGCTTGCGTCGCATGCTTCTTTGCTGGGAATCTTTTTCAGTACTCACTGAGATGAAGGCCCAGTACACTTACTTGTGACAACTTGCTTTTTGAATGAATACAAAGAAATACTGGTTGATAAAGAATGCCGGATAGATAAACGGAAAAAAAAAAAAAAAAACACGAAAATTATCTTGACTAATTTGTACATCTTTTGTATTGTTGTGGACATGGAGTTTAGTATTTCAAGCTTTTGGTCATACGAATGATCCACTGGATTGTATCTTACTGCACAACACAACTTTTAGAGCATATACTGCCACAATTAAAAATTAGACACAGCATAAGCCCAGAAGTGGAGTCATTTGAAGTCCCGTGAAGTGCTTGAAACTATAGGCTAATTATTACAAAAACTGTCCTGAGTAAAGAAAATTATTCTATAGTATACTCAACAAACGCCTACGTCGAACAAAAACACACGATAGTATGTCAACAATAAATGAACGAATGTCTGACACATTCTACCGTTACCTTTCCTTCTTGGAATCGGTTTGACTAAACTGGTGTTGACAGCCGGAGAGCGGAATACTTTATGTGTCTGATCCGTGACAGCAGATCGTTCCATAGGCTTGGTGTCACGAGGATTTAAGCTTTCTTGAGATTAAAATGGTGAACTCTTCTTGTTATAATCGCTGGACGTCTCCTCTTTCTTGATATGCTAATTGCTTTCACCTTGACGCCAGTCGAGGCTTGTGATTGGTGGGATTCGCTGTTTATCACCTGTCTTTCGGAGAAATTTCAAGGACAAGTAAATGACTTGGAAACGATGACAACCAGATATTTCTCAATGAGTATCACGACATTAAAAGCTGATAACAGTGAATTTCAATTACTTTGTACTCTCCTCACAAACATTTCTGAAATATACGTCAAATTACCACTATATTCCCCACTTTTGGAATCCCTTGCTTCGTGGTCACTTGAGCAAATTCAGTACATTTAAAAAAGTATTTATTCAACTCGACCCGAACAAAAGAGTTTTAATTTTAATTCATCCGAGGCTGACTGAAGAGGATCCACGGATCTTTCCCAGGTTTACAGGTTTAGTTGGGCTTTGCTAAACCTGACTGTATATATCGTTAAACGGTACTTAGAACTTGTTCTATAACGCTGTAAGTCCCTCTCTCTCTCATAAGGCACCCCCGAAGATCTTTCAATACTTTGGATGATATTTCCCGACAAGAAACACCAATAAGATAAATCAAATTAATGACTATTATTCGTTCCCTTTAGAACAATACGCATACAACACAAGATGAAGTCTTCAGACAAAACTAAATGAATTGGACAAAAATTGAAAAAATATATAAAATTTCCCCAAAGTAGTCTATTCTTAATTTGATGAAGTGAACAGGAAAGACGTTGCATAAAATTTTAATCTTAGAATGTATTTACTGATCATTGGCTAGAAGTATAATCGCATCGGCATGAACAAGTCAACAAAGCTTCCTTGTTTAAAAGCTGGCACGCTATAGCTAGTTTGGAAAAGAGAAGGAAAAACTTGCAACGACAAAAAAGGGGGGAAAATCGTCCGCCTCGACAACAAGGAAAAAAAGCTTGAACTTTAGTTACTCTATAAAGATTCTTATTGAGGCAGCAACAACAACATTTTGCAATGATTTCAAAAACGATAACAACAACAAACAGGCCAAGAAAGGCCGCAAGTAGAAACAACAAGTGAACATGTGACAATAGTGTCACGAACAGCAGATAACAATGTCAACAACAAATCTGTACAATGATGACTGAGAAAAATCCTGAGAATCTCTCGACATTCAAAAGAGAGAAAAAAAGGAGCTAGGCGAAGTGAATAAAAAACACAAGAAGAATAGGCCGTTTGCACTAATAGGTCACGTGACCACAACCCTCTTAGATCAAGCACCAGTGTCAAAATGAACTCCAGAAATGGAAAGAGCATCTCGATATTAGTAAGAAGGTGAAGTTCTGTTTAAAATGTTTCAGTGCCACAGGAGAAATGGCACGGAAAACAAAGTCTAATGTTTTCTAAAAGTTTGCATGGAATTAAAGAATGTACTGGACTGCACGAGCTTGCTTTCCAGCACATTTTTCCATACAAATCCTAATGAGCTTCAATTTTATATTTCTCCTGTGTCAAACATTTTGAGCTGAAACTTCACCTTCTTACTAATATCAAGATGCTTTTTTCAATTCTGGAGTGCATTTTGACCCTGCTGCTTGAATTGAGAGCAGTTTGGTCTGACTTGTTAGTGCAAAAGGCCTATTCGAACAAAAAGAACAACAAGAACAACCAAGAACAACAAGAACAACCAAGAACAACAAGAACAACCAAGAACAACAAGAACAAGAAGAACAAGAAGAACAATCAAGAACAAAAACACAAGAATTTGAGAACAAGGAGAAAAACAAGAAAAATCAAAAGAGGACCAACTAATCATAAAGAAGAACGGAAGTAATAGTATTCTTGATTTTTTAATAGTTTTAAACGAACTAAGATGTTTTTAGTAAAACATATATATATTTTTATTTTATTAACAATTTAGAGAAATTATAATTATACATATTTATTTTTAGATTTTTTGTTATTAAGACATTATTATTATTAAGACGAAGAAGTCGACGAAGAACAACATTTGAACCAAGGAAAGCATCAAGGATTCAGGCGAAAAGCAGCCAACAATAAAGTGGCAAAAACCATCAGGCATCGGGGGTAGAAGCGGAATATTTTGTTGAGTAAGTATTCCGTATTGCGGTCTTGCCATACGCCAGCAGTAAATTAGGTCAGTGGATGACAAAAAAAAAAAAAACACAGAAACTCCAATCATGCAGAGTCGGCGAAAAGAGCCTATTTCAGCTAATTTTGTTATTTATTTATTTATAATACATTATTTATTCTAGCGTGATTCTAGCAAATCAAATATTCCCTATTCCTTATTTTTTCTACTGAAATATTCCGTATTCCATAACTTTTTTCGACAAATATTCCGTATTCAATAATATTTTTCCCGGTATGCCGTATTCCGTATTCCGCTTCTACCCCGAATCAGGCAGGCAATGGCTTCCCCAAACGTACGGCCAAGAGCCTACAGGTCTTTTCTGAGCCAAAGAGAACATGTTGCATAGTGGTCTAGCTTCGGTACAAACATCTATAGTTCATCATGTTGTTTGTACAAAAGCTAGACTATAATACACCCAGTTTTTCTATCTCAGAAATTGCCCATGACAAACATAAGTTTGACCTGAGTGCATCTCGTCCCTAGCATACTGAGTAAAGGCCCATCTCATCACGTGGATGCAATAAGACTTCCAAAGGGCTAGAAGCATTGTTTGTATAATGGTTGTCGACTTCATCATAACAAGACAGCTTTGCCCACTTTCTTTTTTCAGTGAATTAACAACAATTGTCTTATTATCCTCGCGAAGGAATAAAATGTTGAAAAGATGGAAAATTGCGCGCGAAGCCGGTGTTCTGGCAGTGGGCAGGTATGCTAGTTGACATGGAAAAAAGAGAAACATTTCCGACCGACCTCCAAGAAGCTATTGATCCTATACAAGGCCTTCCGTACTAGCGTGTTTATGTATGATCACTAGCTCCAATTTAACTATTCTTTTCCCTCAGATTTAGCTTTCACCGCGTAATGTTCTGTGAGCATCAGCCGTGATAATGAACTGGAATTCGAAAATACCCTCAAATTCGCTGATATTTTCTTTGCTTGGACTTTAAAAGATTTTGTATTTTTCATGTTGTTTTTAATTTTCGTTTACGGACTTTTTGTCAAGTATCTTTTGGGAATCGAACTAGTTTCGTCTTTGCAGTCTCTTTCAACCTTAAAGATGTACGTTCTCAGACTAGAAGTAAAATATAAACTTGATAAAATGAAATTATGTAGACGACGTTTAGTTTAGGTCTCACAATTAAGAAAAACATCGCTTTAAAAACAATCAAAGAATATGATTGAAGTCAAAATCAAATAAAGCCTCTGCTCGTGGTTACCGTTCGACAAGGCGGTAAGGTTTTAGGAGACTTTTGAGAATATTAATCACCATAGCTTTGGCTAGAACTTACGACAGATATCCAACTGTATAAAAGCTTGAAATCAATTCTGAAGTTGTTTTTATAATCATTTGGTAATACTGGAACTTTCTCAAGAATTAATTGGTTAAGATTCTCCCAATTTGTGCAATTTAATATGATACGATTTTTTCCCCCTTAGCAACCAAAAGTTTCATCGTAAAAATGTTCCTTGTTTTGACAAAGTTGTCTTCATTAAATTTCTCACTTTGTGTTCAGCAACTCTAGTTGAATGTTCGGATTTTATTTTCTCTGTCGGGTTCGTTATTGCAGAATGCCACACTTTACACTTTGTTTGACTTTTCGAAAAAAGATTTTATTGCTGATAATTCTCTCCCTGGTGGCTGTGCTATTCCAACTCTTCCATGTTCAGAAGCATTTGACCATCAACTGGCAAGGAAAAGAAGACCAAACGCTTGATTATGCTTCAAAAATTGTGTTCAAATATTTCTCTGCAGATGGTTCTTTGAGGAAGAAACCTTTTGAGGGTCGAAATATTAATGAAGAAATCGATTCTAGATCTTTTGATATGGGAATTCACGAAATAGAGGTTGTAAATAATTATAAAATTGATAGCAGAGTTGACGAACAAGCCTATTTGAAAGACATGGTTGACACAATTAGCTCGAAAGAAACAAACGAGAACGTTAAGTTTCGGAATGGCCAGGATGGTGTCTCTGAAATCAATAAACCGTCAAGTATTGAGCAAGTGGTTTCTCCACGTTCGAAAGTGCAGGAAACTGGTCTAAACTCAAAAACTAATAAACCTGAAAGAGCCACAGAATTAAAGCAGCATCTTCATACAAGACAGTTGAACAAAACAGACTTAAAGACGTCACATTTTGGATTTTTAAATTTACACATTTGGACTAACGTTTGTGGAGACAAAGTTGAAAGCCTCAAGGAGTTTATACTTTTTCCCAATTCGCCATATTTTAGAATCCTAGTCAACGAGTTTGAGACCAAAGGAACAAATCTTAATGATATTGGAGTGAGAATTTTTGGGTTTCTTCGCCCAAATGAATCTGGGCTTTACAAGTTTGGAATTTCTTCACTTGGAAATTCGGAATTGTGGTTGAGTAATGATACAGAAACAAGAAATCTAAAGCTCATTGCTTCTGTTGGTGTTGCGAAAGAAATACCTGCGAATTATTCAAGAAATTATCACAAATTTCCAAGTCAAATTTCAGGGTCGATAGGTCTAGAAAAGGACAATAGATACTTTGTAGAAGTTTTATATAAACACGCTTCGGGTTTGTATGGTGTCGAAGTGGCCTGGATGAAACCAAGTTCTTCTGATTTTCAAATAATTTCGGGTAAGTTCTTATATATAGCGGTAAATGATAGCCGTGTTGCAAACAACACCGTTACAGTTGAAGACTATCGCGAGAAACACAGAGACATCGTCTCCCAAGGAATCAATTATATGCCTTTAATGGATTTTATGGACTTTGGGGATGCATTCCCTGAATGCGAATATGAACCAAGTTATTATATCAAGGAGAAATTGGTAAGATTTCAGGTAGGTTTTTTACTTGGTTTCTTAAAGTTCGGACACACGACGGCGACGTTGCTTGCAACGGGGAAATCGCACCGTGTGTCCACCCGTGCAACTGTTGCGCGCGATGTCGCAGAAGTAGAAACGAGTTCTGCTTTTACGGGTAGACGCACGATTTCTCCGTTGTAAGCAATGTCGCAGGCATCGTCGCATTGTGTGTCCGAGCCTTTACTTGCTGTCACTGAACTCAGTTGCTAGGATACAAGTCTTTAATAAAAGTAACGCTTTCAAGATTCCCTTTTTCTAGAGTCTAAACGTGCGTTTTAAATGTAGTTAATTTCACCCGAGTGAAATTTATATTCATGTCCAAGATTTATTATTTCGAGTTGCTAAAAAAGTTTATAGAGAAAATATGGTAACGTCAGCCAGTAGCAGTGAGCCCGCGATGCCTGAGTCCTGATCGACTCTTGACACGTGGAAGTCAGTTGTCATAATAGTTTGATGTGGCTCTCGAATTTAGCATTTTAAAAATCAATTTCAGCTCGGTAAACATGTCAAATTTGTCAAGTAAGGAGTCAGATGAAGAGCTATTTTGATCCTAAGGGGAAACCGAAAAAAGCGCGTCGAAGCGGTAGCAATCTATAGGTGGTTTGGCGGGAAATGGAAAGATTCCAAACGAAGTTAGGACACGCGCGATTATGATTGTCCGTCATGCTATTGTAATCTGTAACTAGACTATACACCGAATGCCAATATAGCGTCCAATTAGAATTGCTATTGTTCTGGACTAACTAGCCTCGTGTTGAAGTGGAAACACAAAAGCGTTTTCACATGTATGAGAGGCTAGTGAGTCCAGAACAATAGTTATTGAAATTGGCCGCCATATTGGCATTCGGTGTATAGCGCACAGGTCCATCCTATTGGAAAACTCTCCTTACTAACCTACTAAACTCAGGTGTCCTTGAGCCCTCCACACCATCCTATAGGCCTTTTCAGCTTGAGCACAAGGTTTTCCCATAGTAGGTCACGTGCCAATTTTCCTGGGTTTTATTTGTTTGTTTCTCGGTGGCGCTTGAGAAGATACATTAATCTGGATGAGCCTCAAACAAAGAATCTTATTATCAAGGGATTTGAAATGGGAAAACATTACGTCATGATACCCGAAAAGGTCCTTCGTACAATGCTTTCTGCATTTTTTTTTTTTTTTTTTTTTTCTCATTTGCATCAATCTTAGGGGCACTTTGCACGAAGGCAACCGTTTTCATTTCTCATTTTTCAATTCCATGTGCAGTGAATGAAAACAAGCTATTGTATTTAAGCAAAGTGCCCCACAAGGTCGAAAATAAAGGTTTATATAAACTAAGGGTTTTGCTCCAGGGGCAGGCTCCCGGGGCATTTTGCACAACTAGTACACACGAGAGAGCATACTGCGGGAGCTTGCTGCATGGTGTGGTCATGCTTGCTGATATTTAACCAGTTTAATATCAGGGAGCGTGAGCCAGGAGCAAAATTCTGCTCCCGCCACAACCTTTTTTACATAAAATCTTTGGTACACACGAAGGAGCAAAACGACCCTGGAGCCTAGTGCTCCTGGAGTAAAACCCTTAGTGTGTATGTTCCTTAAGAATACAGAAAATAAATTAAACATCTATGTTTTGTACAACAGGGAGCGAGAAATAAAAGTAATACTCATTTTGCCGAAGTGTACCCCCCTGACAGCACAAACGAAACTTTACCACTAGTACAGAACGAGGATATTTGGTGGATTGAGAACAATTATGGCAATGACGTCATCGATAACGAAACAGCGTTGCGTGTCGGGAAAATGTTCATGAGAACCTTGGAAGACAAGTATAATGGGTAAGTTCTGAAAATACAACATAGCGTGGAAGGAGTTCGAGTTCTCTTTTGTTCAGGGTTAGCCTCGTTGTGTTAGCCTCGTTGTATTGTTGAAGTTGTGCATTCTTTACTTCACTATTGGTATTTGTGAATATTTGACACTGAAATAAGGCTAAGCCTGAGTAAATGAACCTGTAATCAAGGAACACAGGGTATTTTGCGAACTTGAAAATGGTCTGTTACAATGGGCCAAAACTCTAGAAGACTAAAAAGATTTATCGATAAAAAGCTTTTAGCGATCGCGTTAGATATGTTACTTTTTTTCCATCTTTCATTTCTTTCTTACATTCAAACTAAGAAAACCGTGGACACCTAAAATCTGTCTTGAATGTTAAGCATCGTGTTCTGACCAATCACATGCGAGAATTAATTAGAAATGAATTCATTCTTGCATGTGATTGGTCGAGGGTCTGGATGGGGGGTTCCAATGTCAGTTGTCACTAAAATCTAGGCTATTTGTCAGTTAAATTTTGGCCCTTTTGTCAGTTGTCAGTTAAGTTGAAATTAATAATTAACCAATATTTTTCCCCAGTTTTTACATTGTTTTTCCTTTCATAAAGCTGCTATACATGGGTCCTATATCTTTTTCTTAATTTTTTTTTTCAAAATTTAATCTATTAGGTCTTTCAAGGATGTCCCTTTTTTACTCAAAATGCAATTCAGTTCAGAACGGAACTAGAGGTCTATGTAACGAATGATCGATTATTTCATATACCACTAGCTAAAGAAATAAAATATGATGACGATTG
>JAADYU020090006.1:0-13344 GCA_011763375.2 Heteractis magnifica | reverse complement strand
GCTATATTATAGAAAAAAAGAAAGAAAGAAAGAGAGAAAGAAAGAAAGAGAGAAAGAAAGAAAGAAAGAAAGAAAGAAAGAGAGAGAGAAAGAAAGAAAGAAAGAAAGAAAGAAAGAAAGAAAGAGAGAAAGAAAGAAAGAAAGAAAGAAAAAACACGCGGGAAAATTGGAGGGCGCTTTTTTGTTTCTGCGACCTAGATAACTCATTCGGTTTCAAGCTTTCAACGGTCTTAGTACATGTAACCGTTTGACTGAAGGGCCATAGATAGTTTCACCAAGTATGTATTCTTCAGTTATAACGCGTCAAAGCCTGCTTCCTTGACTTGTATCCCAACAGATACAATCAAAAAAGTGACATGTGGGCACTAGGATGTGTAATGTATGAGATCACTACCCTCAAGCATCCATTCACTGCGGATTGTTTCTCGTCACTAGTTGTCAAAATCCTGCATGGAAAATACTCACCAATACCCAGGTAATCTCTGTCCACTAACTAAAAACACGCACAACAAGATTATAGTATCAGGATTTACGATCTCATTTGTGTGCTGCGCCTTATCTCATCACGCTCTTACGACAATGTTTTTAAAAAATGCTATTGCTTTGCTGAATAAAACCTCATAGTTCATCAGATATCATTGATACTATTGCTTGGAAAACTACAGTAACCATGGCAACTGATGTGGATGCACTAACAACCTTAAAAGCTACGGAAAGTCCTTTTATACCAGCTCCATCCCTATGAAACTGACTTCAAATGAATAAGTTTTTCCGCTGTATCCAATTCAAACTTTCTTCTGGTTATTAGTGACAGTAGCAAGTAGATCGCTCGTTTTTTACATTCGTCGGCAAGAAACTCCAACCAGTACTCGAACAAGACTGACTGAGGTGACAACCATGAAATTAACACCTTTTTTTTTTTTTTCCCAGCAATAAATTTGTGTTAGTGATATTCTAGTTTCCAACAGAGCCTTTGCTTAGATATCTTCTTTTTTTTAGTGAGTACGGGCCACTGTTAGAAGACCTGATAGCGGTTCTTCTTCGCTCCAAACCAGAAGATCGTCCCTCCGCTAAGCAGCTTATCTATGTACCAGCGTTGAAGAAGTACGTTGAAAAATACGCTGTCTTTGTACCAAGAGAAAAGATGGACAGTACAGCTGCACAACCAGATCAAAGTAAAATGCAAAACCAAGATGATGAAACCAAGCGATATTCAGAAATATTTGAACATCTGTCGACCAAGAATCTGGAACAAGTGAAGTGCCAAGCAACTGGAGTGGAAAAGGACACGAATAAACGTGCGTACCAACAAAGGCGAAAACAAGAAAAATGTTCCCAGGAAGATTGCAGTGTTGTGAAAGTAGGGTCTGAAAAAGCAATGGAAGTGCGAGAGAAAGCTTATAGTACCGCTGAAGTGAACAGCCAAGAGCGAATGCGTGATCCAACTGATGCTACGCGTCTTGAAAGACAAGCAGAAAGTGTGTCATGTGCTGGGGATTGGAACAAACAAGATAAGGACAAGTCAGTTGTAAGGCCGAATGTTATCAAAAGGAAAGTAACGCCTGTCGAGTCTTCGGCTGCAAATAATATTACAACGTCTATTCTGAAAGAACACGAAAGACGAAGGCATTGTTCAAATGATTCCGGTGTGCAAGCATTAGACGTTGAAATAAATTCAAACCAAGACAAGACAAAAGCAAGATGTAAAGCAAGATCTGACAGGATATACTCGGACATAACGGACTCGTATAATAATATTAATGGTGTTAAGAAAGATTCTGCACAAGATAAGAACAGAAACAGAAAGCTTATCGGAGTAAGAGAGAAAGCATTTAATCCCAAAATAATGGAACATAGTGGGAAATCCAATGATATTAGTATTTGCACAAAGAAGCCATCACGTAGATGTGTTTTATCTAAAGAATGTTCTTCTACAGGACGGCGTAGGTCATGCTCAGTACACACACACGACAAGAATGAAGAGAACAGAAAAAGGTATCCTGTCGAGAGAGACAACACAGCGCGTCTGCTGCTCGTAGCCGAGGGAGGCGAAACTAGTCACAGCAGCGACACAGCATCTAGCAGCAGCGATGAAGATCATACGATAGTGAACGCAAGTGCTCGTTCTCGTAATATCATACAAATGAAACCAACCAGCAAGAGAGACGGTGTTTGTATTATCAAGTCACGTGACAGGACCGCGTCGGCGCCATGTGTCAGAGAAGCACGCGCAAGGCGACGAACAGCTCGAGAGTCACTCAACTACCATATGAATCACTGTAGAAGACTACGAGCAAAATCAAACAAGTCTGCCTCCTGCGAGACACTGAATAAAGAAAACGTGAGTATTTGATAAAAGCATCCAGAAAACAGAGGGTGTGAAGTAGAATTAGCAGGTTATAATCTTTGATGTTACTTTTATTTTGGTGCTCTGAAAGTACGTAACGACGAGAGGTTCACATCTCTCTTACAGTTTTGATTTACTACCATTACATCTTTGTTGTTTTCTCAAAGTTACTATTAATTTTATTAGTCGAGGGGAGAAAAACTACGGTAACGTATTTTTTGAGCATTAATTCGGAATATTTTCAAATTATTTTTAAGTTATGTCTGAGTGTTATGGATTATTACTGGCTGCTTTGACCGAGAGCAGGTCAAGAGAAACGTGGACACACATTCGATTAATCAACTTTAGAAATCAAGATTACTCCCTTATTAAAAAAGATATCAAAAACACTGATTGGAGGGTTCCCCTTTGAACGAGTCAATAATTGTTTGCCCTTTGAATGTTCAAATCATAAATATAGTTTATACAACTATTTTGAATTCTGTACATATTTCTTCCACGTGTCTAGACCAGTCTAATATTAGCTTGGCTCGGTGTATTAACTTTTGCATCTTCCTTTCAAAGTAGTATTGATTGCCTCTGGCTATTACGGTTCATAGTGTTTTTGACCTTTTTTCCGGCCTAGCGGTAGGTATGCTATATGTGATTGTCATTACGCTCGTTCGCATTGGAATAAAAAAATTAACGAGATTCATAAATATGACTCGTAAATTCTTGATTAAAGTAGAATAAAGGCGATGATCAGCAAAACATCAAATACGGTGCCTGGTTACCTGTAAAAGTTCTTTCTACATGTATTCTAGTCCGCGTTCGACGTCACTACTCTAGAAGTTCGAGACCAAATTAAAATGAAAATCCCGGCGGATCGCAGGTGGCCGGCTTTGTTGATCGCTATCTTGCGACTCATGCCCAACCCAGCTTCAACAAAAAGTACGCCTTCTCTCTCGGCCCCCTCGTGGTGAAGTTATTGTGAGCAACATCTATGAACAGATTATTTAAAATTAACTTCTGTGTTTTATTTCAACTGCTTCGACGGCTATTCATGGTGTATTTATAGATTCCTTTGTAGCTTGTAGAAAAACTGACCAACATTGAAATGAAAAAGGAAAGAAAAGAAAGAAAACTGAAGATGGAAAAGATTCTTTCGTTATGTTTGTTTAGGGGATACTGGAAATAGTTTCGCTCTCTCTAGTTTAAAGATTAGAGAATTTTTGACAGCTGGCAATTACTGAGGACCATTGTTCTTGATTAACAGAGCTTTACTCTTTATTTAATATCAAATTTCGTGCTCCGTTTTGATGGGAAAGGAATTAGTTTCAATGATTTTTCTGTGCGTTTATTTCTTTCTCTCTTTTGTTCTTTTTTATAGTTGTATCCTGGAACTCGAAAGCCAGCTGGCTTGAAGGCATCTCAGAAAAGTAAAGCTTCCTTGGCTTCCCAAGAAAAACATCTACAAGACGCAATGGTCGAACCATCAGCTGAATTCAAACGATGTCAAACATACAAAGTTGCGCATTTTCGTCGCCTACCGCTGATGTCTGTACCACACGTGTCAGTAAATGGAGACAGTGAAGTGGCTTCCGACACCAAGATAAACCAATCATCTTGCAGCACCCGACACAGATCCGATTCAACTTTTGTAAACCCAAAGTTGAGCATAACTAAATTCCATGGCCTTAAGGCAGCGCATATCGACCGAGCTCGACGAAGAGCGAAACGCATGAGTTTAGCTTCTGAACTTGGATCATCACGACGTGAGTTTTCTGCTAACCCTGACAGTGCATGTGCGCTTTCAAATAAATCTCTGCTGCAAAAGAGTGCTTCACAAATAAAAAAGGCTTCTTGTCCAACGGAAGCATTACATAACAAAGCAAAGCCAGAAGAAACCAAAGTCGTGGACGGTGACAAAGAGGCTACGAAGATGAAATTCAAGTTTCAAGGAGAAACTCTTCATTTGAATACAACAGACGCCAAGTCAGCCTTTGCACACATGGAAGCCTTGAGAGTATTTTTGGAAGAAAATCTTGGAACAAGGCGGTTTATTGATGCATATCAATATTTAAATGATTCTTTTTTTCTCTCTGAAAAAGAGAAGAACATGGATTCGAATATACAGCATATTTTAGGGAAAGAGAACTTGGAATATTTGCCATTGTTGCATCAGTTGATAGCGAGCGAGACGAATCATTTTGGAACGCGCGTTTAACATCTGCAGAACCTTTCCATGTAGATACTAAGAAGAATAGAAGTTTGGTCCACTGAATTTCTGTGAAAGCGTAGTAGTAAGTGCTACCATATACTTCAACAGGCCTTGGAAAATTGCTGGCTGACAAACCTGGCTGGCATCTTTAAGCAACATGTAAAGCCAAATTCCTGGGGACATTTACTTCTAGCCTTTACCTCAAGAAACATTCAACGCTGAGATTCAACGCAAGACAAACTCATTACCAGTTTTCCTCTAAATTTCTGAAAGGAAATAATCCTCAGCTTGTGTCTAGCCGCTGACCAGTCTTATCCATTGATACAGATATTTTCATTTCACAGAACAAACTCATTTTAGGGCTTAGTTTGTGTTTCCATACGAGGAACACTATTCAGTAGCCTTCCACAGTTACGGCGCATGTAGAAGAGATGTGCTGTCATTATGGAAGATATCAGGACATAATACTTAGTTAATGACAAACCTTGTCGAACACTATCATGTACAAGGAGAACCAACTTGAAAAAGTTATTATAGATAACGTTATTGAATAACGACAATTCATTATATACTAAGATATAATTCAAATAATGATCGATATTTATATAGTTTGAAGATATTTTATTGTATACTTTCAGCCATAACTTACTATATTAAGTAGAAAATATTTGTAAATATTTATGTGACGTGTATCTACGAGTTTGTAAAATAAAATGTAGTATTATTTTAAAAGCCAGAGGTGGTCAACGCTAATATTAAGCTGCATGTTGACGTTAGTGATGCGAACACTGATGAACCGCGTTATGCGCAGTTATACACTTATTTCAAAAAGGTTGTCGGTCGGAGATCTGAATTCTGGAATCTGAGACCGAAAGGAATTGAGGGCACGAGCTGTGAATTCATTTTGACATTAAGTTTTATCTTTTCGCAGTTCGGAATCAGTAAATAGCGAACTACGACACCACCTTTAAGGTGGCTCCCTAGAGTTTTCGGTAGTTCCAATCAATAGGACATAGTAATCTATGGCTAATGCAGTCTCACACAGATACCCAATAGTCCATCCATAAAAAGTTCATGAGTTTAGGATTCAATTTTTATGAAGCTGATCACATATAAGGTTACCATGGTAACACTACGTCAGCTATGATGAAGGCCATTCTTTTCATTAAAAAATTAAAAACTCAAGTTTTCCACGGTGAATTTTTTAAAAACTTTTCATAATGAAAGTCCGTTACCTTACCTTTCATTTGACTCAATACTAAAACATTTGGTACTACAAAATTTCAATTAATGCAAAATCTTGAATTTGCCAAATAAAAAAAATTCCACAGTACTGAATTTCTAGATATTTTGACAATTGCTTAACCTTAATATGATAAAAAAAAAAAATTATGAAGACATTTTACCGTCTAGTTTTTTAGTTACTTCAGAAAAAGATAACGCGTGCGAATAACATTTCCGTGACGTCATCAAAATAAAAATTCTTCAAGTTCCGGTTCTGCGCATGCTCGTGCACAACCTTGCGCGCGCGCGTCCAAAAACTATATGCTGCGCAGGTCAATTATCTGGCTCAGATTTCAGACCAAAACATTCATCTATCCGTTCATTCACTGATCACACGGAATAATTAATTGCATTTCAATGGAGAGTTTCAGCTGAGGAAGGTTAAACAACTGAGCCTAGCCCTAGAGCACTTAAGGCTGAAGTATACGGAAGACTGAAGTATAAAAAGCAAACCAAATATGATTATCATGACGGCAGGATTTAAGGCTCCGTTTCGATTGGGACTCCTACCGAGCATTACACTCCAAGCTCGTTTATTACTACATACTATATTACAACTTTCTTCGAACAATGGCACGCAGCTATTCAATTGGTTTTTATATATGGAGCTTCAATAAAACTGTAAATTCTTACGTCTTGTTGATAATATTATATGTGAAAAAGTGAGTTAGATGAGAAAAGGAAAGAAAATGATCGTCAAGAAAGAAGACGCACACCTATTATTGGACTACCTTCAAGTGCCTTGCCCAAACAATTGAACCGTTTAGTTTAGACTACATAGTTACCGCTAGCGTAAGAAACCCTCTAGGCTCGTTTAATTAATGTGATTAAAAATCTGTAATATCAAAGACATATCTAAACCAGAAATCCCTGAGTTTTGTAAGCTGGGTGATCAACCACTGACTGAAATAACAGACAAAAAAATTGCAAAAAAACTTTTTTCAGCAAAGGTATAAAATCATATCTTCGGCGTGCTTTAATGGTGTTATTGCATCATGGATGGATTGGTTGTTATCATACACATTGCTAAAGCTAAGTACAGCATACCATAATGACGCACTTCATACTCTGGCGCCCGTAAATTTTTAAAATCGTTGAAATTAAGACCTGAATCAAAGTGGAACGCGTTCCTATCGAAGACAACGGGTTAATTTATCTCTATTCCAGCCTTGGGGCGTTTGAACCGTTTTTACTCCAAATTTCGTCTCGCTTAACGAAGTCAGATTTAAATGATGCACGGCAATAGTGCAGTAACTTAAGTACGCAATGAATTATTACCTATCAAACATGATTACGAGTTACTGGGGGAAATCACGCACTTCTTTGGTGTGCATACTAAACAGTTTATTTAGACGCTACTGTTTTTTAATCTTCTTTTGACTACAGAACTTCTAGTGGTTGATCTTGCCTAGTAGGGTCCACAATAGGGTTCTACAATCCCACCATCCCGCCAATATTTTCACAAATTCCCGTCATCCAATTCTTTGAAGCAATACCGATCCCGCCTTAACTTCAGTGTTTTTCGTGCTGTTTTTAGTTCACATCCCGAATTCTTCTCGCTAAAATAAGTCAGTCCCTATTGTGGGTCGCCCCTCTGCTAGCTGTTTTTGGGGAGTATCTTCTAAGTATTCTGTTGTAACGAGTTACTGGCTTCACGGGCGCGCGTATGTCTCGTTATTTTTTCTTGAATGTTGGGGAATTTTTTAGTCGACCAAAGAGTCTCCACTTCTGGTCTCAGCTTTAATGTTTACTTTTCACTTAAACTCACTTAAAGTCAAATTTGAAATCCAACGCTCTCGATTAAGAACCTGACACAAGCAGTCTTCTTTCTGAAACAAACCTCAAAATGATCTTCTGCGAGTAACTATTAATACTTGAATTCTAAAACGGTTCGAAGAGGAAAAACAAACCTTGATTGACTTTAGAATATGAAAACACACTCCCTCCTGCTGTTCACAATTAGCAGTAGTTCATAAGCCGATTTGAAAGCTATTCAACCGAGTTTTTCTCATAATGGGAGCCTGACTATGATTCAATCTCACCTGTCTTGGCGCTTCATGTTTGTAAACTATTTTGTTTTGAAACACTGACGCAAATTCAAGCTAAAAAGTTTTCATCAAAAACAAAAATATAAGTTTTAGTTACAGGCACGCGCTTGCACACTAACACACGTTATTGTGACTGAAACGTTCTATAAAAAATGTTGAGCATTATTAAACATCTTGCGTAACAAAAGTTTGCGTTTGGTAGCGTGAACAATGCTTCTCGCGGATGATTAAGCACGATCTATATGACAAATTAAAAATAAAGACTTCGATACAAAAAGATATTAAGATCTCGAACTTTCAAGGCAAATGAAAACTTCAAGGGGCAGGAGTTTCTATGCCAATTAGCGTTTTTAATCAGACTTCGAATAGTGAAGCTACATTAAAAAACTTTGTGTCACCCTCCTTTGGTCTCAACCACGTGTAACAATAGCCCTCGCTCGCTTAGTTCAGCTAAGGTCCTATAAACTGAGATCAGACATTCAAGCGAACATCTGCTTACTCATCTAACGATCTATTCTTCAAAATAAGTTTTTTCCTTTTAAAGTTTGGAGTTCTGAGTATCGAGGCTTTGGACAGCTGAATTAAGTTTGTGCGAGGTTTTCATTATTTGACCTTTAGACTCAAACAAAAAGCAAAATGATTTTAAATCTGAGCGTGAGTGGTACATTTGGTTATTCTTGATGTCAAAAACACTATTTCGTTTCGTGTGCCAAGAAGTCTGGTTATCATTGCTTATTACGGACTTTAAAACAATATTCATCTATCGAACGTCAAATTGCGTTGAATTAACTAACATTATCATATATTACTAAAGTGTCACCTGCTATATAAGACTTCTATAAGAAAATATGACTCTACGAACCAGTACAAAATTGAAAGTCAAAAAAGGAGACTTCAAAAAACTTGAATCTCCGTCTCATGAGTTGTTTTGGAATAGCTGTCAGGCGCATTTGTTTATCAAGTTGTTTTTCGGGTCGTTTCGGTCGTCTGTGAAGTTCTTAAAGAATTTATTTACTTAATATTACGACGGTGAAATAACTCATTTGTGAGTGATTCAAGTAAGTCAAAGACTCAGCGGTCATCTCATAAAAAATACATTGCACGCCACTGTGATGGAGACACAGTCTAAAATACTCTAATGCATGAAAACAATCCTGACTAGATTTACCATCCTCGACGTTTGGACCCTTTTTTACAGTCCTTGCACTTATTTAGACGTTCTAATGTCTAAGTCTCTGATATCAAAGCGATCTTTTTATTTTGGGATCTTTTATTTTTGCATTAAGTTAAATGTAATAGGTAATGGATTAAGTTTTGTTGCGTCAGTCGATAAACTATTAACTCATGTTTCTAAAAGTTTCTTTTTTCCAGTCACGTGAAAAGTTCTTCATTCTACATTCTTCATTCTTTCTGATGGGTGAGGCAAAGAGAAAACTCTTTAAAACTATAGAAAACTATAAATAAGGATAGTTTAGTGACGTATTGTTAGGTGTGTTTGTGAATGGAAATTGAAAAGACGAACAGCAAAGTTTTACACACAAGATAACTGAGTCTAAAATGTCTTTGTTTGATGTTGGACAATGAGTATTAAAGTTCTTAAAAACTCAGTAATGTAGCCTCTAATTGGCATCAAGGCTATCTCAAAATGTTTTTAAAACCATCGCAATTATATTCAAGTTCCAATCCATGTCATTACTCTCTTGTTTCTGAGGTACGAAATATTAGATCAAACTTTATGAGATCGAATAAAAAATGTAATTTTGATGATAATCCTTCTTTGAAAAAAGTTTGAAAGAAAAGGCGCGAAGATAAAAAAAAGGTCGGCGCGACTTTCATTTAATAGGATGATAAGAAGAGGGCTGGAAGAAGGATGGGAATACATAATCATTCATTGTAACACGTTCATCTGAAATAAAAACAGGCTGAGTGTAAATGTGATTATCATGTTGCGCCGCTTAAGGCATGCCCCTGACAACCTATTCCAAAGACTTTGTCATCGCTGATTGGTGGGTTTTATATGATTGACACTTTAAAAAGAAGGCACTCGCTTATTGATTTTCACGCTCAACTTGATAAAGGTCACTCCCGGGCAGAAAGACGTTAGTCCTTTTGGTATCCGTGCATGAGCGTGCAGTACTAATATCAGTCATATAGAGGACTGGGAGACTAGACTCGATACTGGTAAGTAACGATAAAAGTTAAGAGCCTTTTAAGAGGCCTTGCAACCCAAAGTTTAAAAAAAAAAAAAAAAAAACACCCTTAACTTAAATTGTTAATAAGGTTAAACCATTCACTAAACTTTGTAATGAAAATACCGAAAGTTTCAAAGGAATTTAGTCCGTAGTCTAGTAAGTTATAGAGGTTTTCTTTTCAGTTTAAGCTAAAACCCAAGAATATTTCTCAGTTAAAATTACTATAAGTTTCTACTGAGATTAGTGTAACTTATAATTCCAACGTAGTCGTAACTTTAAATTATATAAGATAACAATAGTTCATTCTAAAGAATGTATGCATTTATCTTTTAGATTTTCGCTAATCTTCTTTGTGCTTTTAGGTTTAGAAAAAGCGACCAAAAGGTGTTAATGAATTAGTCAGGGATGCTAAAACTAAAAGTTCTATAAAACCTTGAAGCAAATATATGAATCTTTCGACCGTCATATATGAATTCCTCACGTTCATTTATGTATTCTTGCTGATGTTTACGGCGACCATCGCTAGTTTTTCTTCGAAAACACCGGCTAGAAATAGCAAGTACAGCATTAGTGTAATATATACTGTAACACATGGAAGTATACTCCCATTTTTGGCAAGCTTTGTTCTTCTTTGCTCCCGGAAAAACTAGTTTACTCGATAGTTTGTTTCCTTTCTAGTGCAAATTGAGAGAAAATAAAAATGGCGATCAATTTGATATTCTTCCGATAAAAACCAAAACTTGTGCCAACTCTAGCATGCATACTAAAACACGAAAATTCTGTAAAGATTAGCCATAGTCGCGTTAAGGCAGGCCGATGTAAATAAGCAAGGCATTCTGAATATAAAGCTATCCGATAGTTACAACTTTTCAGCCTTTAGCTCAGTTAACGTTAGCCTGCGTGCATCCGGACGGTTAACTTTTGGCTCCTGGACAGGCTCTACGGATGTGTAAGAGTGAAAGTGTAAAGCAGAAACCAGGAAAAAAGCCTAACCAAAACAGCCAATTGATGACAGAAACTTCAAGTCAGCCTATTTTCAGTACTGTAGACGTAAAAGTAGACATTCCTTGCTGTGTTCCATATCGCGTAAGATTGCGTTTCAAATGCGATCCGAGTTCCTGGGTTTACTTTCAATACTTCTAAGTTAAATAATGTTCCCTATTTTTAATAAAGATCTCAACATACCTATATTGAAGTTTTCCTTGTTTCCATTGCTAACATATCAACTATGCAGACTGATAAAGAGGAGTTTCTTCGTACTGAGAGGGTTTAGTTAAGTCACTTTCAGCGTCAGCCGGTTTCCAGAAGAGATCGGCATTAACTCCTAAAACGTTCGTTAACTGTACTTCTTTCGCCGTTTATAGATAAGTTACTAGTGATTCTTAATATTTGAAATAACGCAAGTTTGATTCAGAGAAAAGAAAAGAAAAGAAGAGAAAAGAAAAGAAAAGAAGAGAAAAGAAAAAAAGAGAAAAGAAAAGAAAAGAAGAGAAAAGAAGAGAAAAGAAAAGAAAAGAAAAGAAAAGAAAAGAACCGAAAGAAAGAACGATAGAAAAATAAAGAGGGCTAGGGAGGGACGGAAGAAGGAATTCCTACAAAAACTGCAAGAAGCTGCCTTCTTAAAGTTCCCAACCAACCCCCTACAAGCAGGACTGAAAACACTTTCAAAAGAATATAACACAAATGAAGTTCCTGGCTGCCATTTAAGCCCATCATTTTTCAAAAAAAGAGATCGAAGAAGTTTTTCTTAGTGATCCTTTGTTATTAAAGAAAGAAAGATACCGACTCACATACATAGAATACTAATATATAATACTATAGATCCTTTGTTAGTTTCTCATCCTGTCAACCTGTCTCAAGCATATGTTTGGGGAACGCTACTATTAAGGTGACTGCCTACTATTGAATGTTCCATTTCTGCGCGCGCACAAAATTTGACTCAAAACCGCTGAATTTCCTTCACAATTTTAATAGGGAACCATACTAGTTTTGAACTTTAACAAGGCTAAACCCTCAAATTTTGCGCGGGACTCTATGTATTTTTATCATTTTTTGGAAAGACTATGTGAAAAAGAAACTTTTGACAAAGTTTGAGAAAAATGGCAGGTTTTACTCATAGAAAAGACGTTATGAGCACATTTTTGGCACTCGTTTTAGACAAGAATTATCGAGCGTAAATTGAATTAAAAATTCATTTTTAACTAGATTTATAATTATTTTGCCAATATTTTCATTTGTACTTGTAAATCATTGTATTAATTAGCTTTCCTGTGAAAAGCAAGCCAATACCTTCAATAACGTTCGCACTATGAATTTTTTTCTTGGGATGGTGGTTTTCGCTTATTTTCCATCAAAACTTTGTAGGTACGCATGCATTAAATCGCGGATATCTCGAATACCACTCCGGGAAATCCCTTTTTTCTTTTCAGATTTGAGTTCAGCATTAAATTTCAGTTTAAAATATTGTGATTCAAAAGCTTTGTCATGGATTTTTCCAATAGTAGGCAGTCACCTAAAGCTTATCTATTATCTACTACTTATCAAGGAACAATACGACATAATGCTAAGTCATTCATGAGGTCTAAAAAATGTGAAGCAATGTCAATAGAAACCCACTACATTTTTAACGAAACTAAGACAAAAGAACTGGTTTACTTGCTGTCATTCTGGGCTCTTATCGTATAACTCAGTTTGATGAAGAAATAGAAAACGCGCGCGCGTGCTGTGTGCAGTTATAAAGCACTTGGGTATGGTCAGAACACGAGAGAAGTGTTGAAGACGAGGCGTAGCCGATATCAACCCCCTTCTTTTCCTTAAATTATTTTAGATGTTGCCCCCCTTCTCGTGGTATAACACTTTACACTCTGTCCCCTCCGACTTTAGAAACCCCTCCTGATAATTATTGTACAGTCCCTGAAGGTGAAAGTGATGAAGAAGATTCCCTAGTGTACAGAAGTGCACAGGTGATGGCATATACAGGGGGGTTCATAGCTTAAATGAAGTGTTTTAAGGTGGCTGGCTACTATTGAATCGAGTTTCTGAGCCCACAAACATGCGCGCGTATAATTTCCACCGAATTACCATGGTAACCTTCGAAATTGGTGGTGGCATATACAGAGGGGTCATAGCTTAAATGAACAGGTGGTGGCATATACAGGGGGGTCATAGCTTAAATGAAGTGTTTTAAGGTGGCTGACTACTATTGAATCGAGTTTCTGAGCCCACAAGCATGCACGCGTATAATTTCCACCGAATTACCATGGTAACCTTCGG
>JAADYU020089895.1:0-13355 GCA_011763375.2 Heteractis magnifica | reverse complement strand
CCAATCCCCCTCCATGGGGGAGGTATGGATATTTTCTGGTACTACACAATATACCCTCCTCAGACCCTCCCCACTCCATGGGGTTAGTATCCAAAAATTACAATAAGAGAGTCAGAAAAGGTTTTGGAACTGTGTTCTGATATGATAATTTGTATTGGTTTTAGCTAAGAGTTCCAAGGAAGCCAGACAAACCAAAACCAGCGACAAAATTGACAGTTAGAAAAGCTAGAGTTAAAACCCCACCAGAAACACCTCCACAGACTGGGAAAAGGTGTGTGTAGCCCTATTAAACAGAACAAGAGTTTAAGATTATTTTGATATAACATTGGCAAAAGAACAACACGTGCATTCAATAATACATTGTACATTCTCTTGTTATTTAGATTAACTGTTGCAAAACCAGCTCCTCCAGAAGCTCTGCTCATTGCAAAACCCATTGCAGGTGAGAATCAATATTGTCAGTATTTAGTGGTATTTTTTAATTTGTCTTGTGTTGCATAATCATAAGTATACTCTGACTTGTATACCTAGGGTCGGCTGGTCCGGTTTTTGATGGAGAGGGTCAGGTCTACTCTCACAGTATTTTGGGAACCTGGGATGATTTCTATCAAGAAGCTATCAGCAGAGGAGATATTGAGGTATGCAAATGATTATTTTCAAATGCAAACCAGTACTTCCCTATAATTCAAATTGCTAGTTTCTACGTAGTGTTTGGGTCAAAATAATTAATTATTGATTTTGTCTTTAGAATCTGCCACCATTCTCTGGATCATTCACAGTATGTAACTATGTTAGGAATTGCTGCAAGGACTCTGTTTCTGTATGAGTGTCAGTGAAATAGGAAGAAAAAGTTTTCACAATAGCTGAGCAGTGCTTGAGCAGTGTTGATGCCAGTCCCTACAGTAGCTTGTTTTAAAAATGGTTCATTTAATTCATATTTTACCAGCATGGCAAAGAAATTAGGCCTCAGTCAAAGTCTTCCAAGAAACCAAAGATTTCCCATCCTGGTCATGTCTACCAGACAAGAGTGAGTAGATACCATTAAGATTAACACCTTACTTCAACCACTTGGGTTAGGAAAGAATTCTATGCTCCACTATCACGTCTATGATAACCCTATAGAAGCTATATACACCTTTAAGGGGTGTCAGTCAGAGATCTGAAATCTGAGAATGAGAGGAATTGAGGGCATGAGCTGTAAATTTATTTTTAAATTAATTTTTATTTTCAAATTAAGTTTTGTCTTGTAGTAGTTTGCAATGAGTAAATAGCTAAATATAGAGTGGATTTTGTACGAGTGGGAAACAGGAAGACAAATTTGTAGCCATACAGTAGCAATACCGTACTTTATCTAGTAAGACGTAACTACACGTTGTGATTGGATGATTTGCACTAAAACAATGGGAAACCATTTCAGTGTTACCGCACACCGTACTGTGTACGTGCAGTAAGTCAGCACTGTATGTTTCGCACTCATACAAAAACCGCTCTGACACCACCTCTGAGCGATGACCTGCACTGGCAAATTGTCTGGCTCAGATTTCAGATCATGGATCAACAACCTCTTTTGAAACAGTGTATGTGTTTTTAATTACTCGGTATGATTACAGGTTTTACCAGGTGTGAAATAATATGATGAAACACTCGGAGCAGAGCATACCTTAAAGTTTAATTAATTGATGCTCATTAATTGTCATTGTCGGATTTTTCTGCTTTCCAGGTCAATGAAAGTAATGCTCTGGTCAATTGGCAGCAAAAAATGTATGAAAGACAGAGGCAGCAGAATTATCTATCAGGTAACTTAAATCTATTAGAATTAGCTCGCAAGGATTACCATAACACACAGTCATTCACAACACTTATTATTGTTTTGTTTTAGGGAGGTTGGGCACTGCAAGAGACATGTTGGTCATGAACCAGAGCGAAGACTACAGAAAAACACAAGAACAAAGGTTAATCTCTTTGGATTCTTCAGCTTCTTAAAATTGTTTCCAATATTCAGCATCATTTAATTGTGTGTGTGTGTTTATTTTTGGTCCTCAATAATCTAAAAATATCCTATTTTTATCCCCATGTGTAGGAAATAGTTACATATGGGTAATGTGGAGTGTACTGTGTAAATTGTCATTCCAGAAAATACATGTATCTTGTACCTCTCAAATACTAGAGTTTTCTTTGTTTTGTTCTTCTAGACATCTTATTGACAGAGCAATCCCTTCTATGGATTATGGCAAAGGATGTAAGCATTTGGGAAATTTATTTATCCATTGATAAATAAATGAATAGTTGTATTTGTATCACCATCATCACCATCATCATCATCACCATCATCATCATCACAACTTTCATCATCATCAGGCACCTTCATTCAGATACAACAGCTTCACACTGACCTACAATGTTGTGAATGTTTCAGATCGAGTTGGTAGTGAATTTTGGAAGCAAGTTGAGCAAATAGGAAATGATGAGACGGGAATAATGTAAGAATAGTGTTCTCTGACTCCCTGTATGTTACAATGTTTGCTAAATCATTGTTTTCTTTTCCTAGGACAACTTTGAGTCAAACTGAAAGAGGCTACCCTCCACCGATAGAACACATTGGTAAACCAATATCTGTTAAAAATGAAATGGGTCAGTATCATAATAGTGTTTTAATATGAATAATCTTATGGAAAAGAGCATCACCTAACCAGTTTAGAGGGAAAACAGAATGCATGAAAAGCAATAATAGAATTTACATTGCTCATTAAGTTAAATCATCTACTTAATTGTCTGTTTATCTGTCTGTCTGTCCAGGTATTGAATGGTCAGATACACACAGAGAATCTGCTGTCCACTACCCATGGCATGCTTCCAAGTATTTGAAAGAACGGACTGAGGAACTGAGTGATGTCATGAATGAAATTGACCCTCATGTACCAGTAGGTGTTCTTCTTTGTTTTCTGTTAGAATCATCATGATGATCATTTCACCTGCACAAATTGATGGTTTGCAACCATTCCCACGAGGATCAAAAGATAAAGACATCACAGCCATGTTGGTGGTATGCAGACAAAAGGACCTGATGAGAAACGTTTTGTTAAATACCACTAATGTGGCCCCTGATGTGTAATTGAAAAATTGCCTGCAAATAAAAATTGTGTAGAACACTTCCTAAGGTTTTTGATATCAAAAAACTGGGTGCTAACAGTCTTGTAATAACTGTCATGTATTTTCAGTACGTGGATGACTTAGAGATCATTGGAACAAGTAACCCACCTCATTTATCAAAACATACCATGTCTACTGTACCTGAAGAAGATGAACCTGAATTGGATGACCAATCACCTGAGATAAGGTAAATATCTTAGTGGGAAGAAGGATGCATGGATGGGAAAGAAGATGGATGCATGGGAGAGAGGATGGATGAATGTGTGGAATGATGGGATATAGGGTGGGTAGATGGAAGATGATGGGTATATAAGAAAGAGATGGATAGGAAAGATGATACATGGGGAAGGATAGATGGATGGGAAAGAGTATGAACAGATGGGAAAGGTAAGGGGTGGACCAATGAAAAATATAATGGATAAATGAGAAAGATGATGGATGGACGGGAAAAATGATGGATGAGTGGATGGATAGATGGGAACAAGGATACTGAGATGGGAAAGAAGATTAATGAGTAAAAAATAGGATAGACAAATGAGAAAAGATGGATGGATGGGAAAAGGTCAGATTACAGTACTATGTTTATGGTATAAGAAAAAATGAAAACAAAAAAAGGATCAAAATTTTGTATTTTCCCCAACAGAGATCCATTAGGCAGCTTCGCAGATGTCATTCCACAACCAGTCATCGGACCATCACTGACCGTCAGTGGTCAAATAGCACAGTGGACTGGATCTACTACTAATGGCCTGGGTCAAGTGGGTGTGTCATCACGTGTTTCCTTTGAAGCGCATACCAATGAGCGTATTGTTTCTCTGTTGAACATTTGTAATGATGGAACTACTGTCATCTACTACTCGTGGAAGGTAGGATAATCACTAGGTCTTAATGTGCTAATTACTTTCCTGATCAGTGTAGGACTTTATGGACTGTGTATTAAGAAGAGAGGTTTTGCACAACCTTATGACAACCTTTATGTTGGATGGCAGAAATAATAAAATCATTTTACATGAAAAAGAATTCAATCTCTTTGGGGAAGGAGAGTCTATTGTTCTACCATCCAACATGGCTGCCTGTGTGGTTGCTATAGAGTGGTTGCTATAAACTCTGTGACATATAGCATGAACACAGAACAGTATGCCATAACACTGAAATGGCTTCCTATTGTTTTTGAGTGATGAATCATCATCCAATCACAATGTGTACCTGGGAACAGCCACAGCAGGGCTTGCTATATCATTTCCCACTCATAAGAAAATGTGCTGACAATATACTGTGCCATTAACAGTGAGTTGTTTTATATGTTTTCAGATGATTCCAAAGATAAACACCCTGGGTACCCGTCTGGCAGGACGGACCCAGCGCTTCTATTTTGATACCAACAGTGGAGTCATTCTTCCTGGAGACACAATGAAGTTTCCTTTTATCTTCAAGTCTGCAAATGCTGGGATCTTCTCTGAGACATGGGAGCTGCTAACACAGCCTGTGTTGTGTGGGGGTGCTGCTATAAGGATTGATCTTAGAGGTAATGTCTGAAGTGGAATCTGAAGGTTATTATGAGCGAATCTTGTGAATGATGTGTTACAGAGGATCCATAAGTGACTTAATTTCACTTAAAAATGTATATTTTATGGAAATCAGAGTATCTGTGCAGTGGCATTTATTATGGGTCATTTTTTAGTAGAGTTGCAATGCAAAGGAACATGCGACTTGGATTCACTTGAAAATGATATGTTGTGGGAAAAAATGCCTTCCTGCAGCCACAATGCATCATGGTTACCCTTGATAATGTGCAGAGCATTATGGGGGATCCATTACCTCATTTTTTTTTGGAATAAACAGCTTGAAATTCATGTCTTCACACAGGCAAAATAGAGTTGCTTCCTTGGATATGCACACTTCAAGTACATTTTAGAGAACTCTTCTTGACATTCTGTTTTTATTTTGGTTTGCATATTTGTCAAAGGAATTGCTGTTGAAGATGATATCTATGCAGAAACTCGTAAAGAGATTGAGAAAGACCTTGCACACAGAGAAGCAGTAGAGGCAGCATCAAGGATTCTACAGGAGATACTAGATGGAATCAGAACACCAGAGAGATCATGCTCTCCCATTGATGCCTATATCACAGTAATAATACAGTCACTTTATAAAATAATGTTAATGTTAAGGCATATTGTGTTTCGCATCTGCAATTGGATAATCTTAAAGAAAGAAATAATACACAAGGGAAAAGGGTCTGAAATAGAAAATCATAACAGGCAAGCCCGAATAAAGCTCTTTGTCTTCTTTTCAATCATATCTTAAGTATTGATTTGTGATCTCTCATAGGAAGAGGAGGTCTTTTCAAGAAAGAATGAAGGGGTAGGTGAAGCTTTAACCATGATGCATGCATGATTAAGTGTTTTGAAATGACTCTCATTACCCTAGCAACCTAGCTAGACAGATAGCAAACTCCAATACTCCAAGTTTATGGAAGCCACAAACTTTTGTAGAGCAAAACAGCTCACCTCTAAGATTATTACCATAACAACCATAGCATACTTAGCAACATAATTTGTCTTTAAGTTACCATAGTAACATAGGCAGATATCAACATTCTTTTTGCTCTCTTGTTACCACAGCAACCTAATGCAGATAGCAACGTGTTTCTTTTCTCTTGTTACCATAGTAACTTTGTAACCATAGCAACCTACCACAGATAGCACCAAACACATCCAAATGTTAAGAATATTGTTGTATGTGGGAATATTCGTTATTACAGTATGTTTCTTCTATGTAAATTTATTGAAGATGCAATAGTAGTGCAAAAGCTCAGCATTAATCAATAAATTTACGTGGAAGAAACATACTGTAATTTATAACACATCCAAATGTTTTCTTGTTACTAGATGCATTTCCATGATGAAGTTGTTGGTAATCTCAAAACTCTTTACTCTGAACTGGAGCCTGAGACCGAGTGGGACCTTTCCTTGAAGGGGCTTCAACAGGTAGGGACATAATTCCTTCTTACATCTAGAAGATAAAATGTCATTATAAAGCATGAAAGGTGGATCATCAGGACGGTTACATTAGCTAGAAATCAAAAAACTAGAAGCAAAAACCAGAAGTTGGGAAACTGGAAGTTGAGAAACAGGAAATAGGGAAAAAGAAAATATTACAGAAATCAAATTTTAAGATGATGGATGATGGATGACAGATATTATAGCTGGGGAAATCCATTTCTTTTTTTGAATTATTTTATTTTAACAGAGAATAATGGCTGTAGAAGATGAGGAACAAAGAGATGAACTGTTGCAGAAGCTGAACCTGTCAATCGTAACTTTGTCATTTCCTCCCATGACACCCATCAAACAAGCCATGTACAGTGCTACGTAAGTTGATTTGATATTCAATCCACTTCATTGTTTGAGAAAACTCAGAATTTTAAGGAAATGGTCAATAGACCTGTGTGCAGGGATTGTTTAACTGACAGCTACTGGTGTCAACTGTATTACAGATGTAATTGAATGAACAATAAATGTGTGCTGTAACTGGTTGAATGACAGCTAATAACCAACTTTGTACCTTATGGGTGCTGCATACCACAATTTTTGTTATTTTATTTGGTGGCTATACAACATGTTAATGAGATAAATACATGATGTTCAATGTATTGTTTTAGGTATCAGTTATTGTGTGAAATGGTTGACAACATGGTTGGTCAAGCAGTCATGATAAGATCTGTGCTGGGATTACCTGAAAGAGAGGTGATAGAAGACACATCTCAAGAAGAAGGTACTGTATTCAATGGCAGATGAAGGGGGAGGGAAAAAAGACAGGAATGTCCCCTTCCACACTACTGTTGCACCCCTTTCACTCACAAATGCTATGGGTGTACACCCCCTAAAGACAGGAAAGTGCCTTTCCAACTGCCATAGTGCCCTTTTCACTGGTGCACCCTCCCCTAGGAAAAATCCTGCATTCACCCCTGGTACATGTATTACAAACACACTGAAACAATTCTAACTGAAAGGCAAAATAATGACTATTTTTTCTTTTGATTTCCATGCCATTAGCTGACAAGAGAGGCCGAAAAGCAGCATCTGACCAACTCAAGCCTGACAGCAAAAAATCTGACAGGAAAGACAAGAAAGGGGGCAAAGCTGATCATGTGAGTAGTGCCGTAATGATGACATCAGTTACATAACAGTGACATACCAATATTAAATGATAACTTACAGTGATTTGTTGTCTTAGGTACTAATTGGTTGTCATGACAATAACCTGTCATGTGATCCATGTTTCAGGAACGACCAACATCTACAAGATCTAAGCTATCTGCTAAAAAAGGTGGACGAGGTAAACATCCTGTGATATTTTCATAAGAGGGCATAATTACTGCCAGGCTATGATTGGTTCACATAGAGGGTATATGTCTTTTGCAGTTTATCTTCTATTTCTATTCTAAATTTGCATCATACTGTCACTTTTTTCATAAATACAGGTGCTGGTACTACAACTACTCCTACATCACAGTCATCCAAACCAACACTCAGTGAGTCTGCTGAAAGGCCAGTGGTAAGATATGGAATGGATAAATTTCTTAATTTATAATATTACTGATTCATTTTCTTTCCAAGCTTGGCCACTTTCACATGCATGTTAATACTCTGCAAATATCAACCTGCGATAGTCCACTTCTGAGTTCTTGAAAAAGATGCATGAAGGTGAGGCTTTGTGCAAAATCACACTTGGTGACTGACATTTCTTTGACTTTTTCTGCTGCTTAAAAGTATATTTTTACAACTCAAGTAGACTGTGCACAATTCATAGAGAAAACAGAACAAGTAGCTAATTTTACGCCACCAAGTATGATTTCAATACTTAAGTCTTGCCTTCATGTATCTTTTTCAAGAACTTGTAAGTGAGCTATTGCAGCTCAAAAGTAATGTAGTCCCTGCTTATGGCTTGTTACAGTAATAGCATGATGATTATTATTTATTTAGACGCCAGCCAGCGGAGAAGAAACAGAAAAGGCTGACCCAGTAATAGAAGCCAAATACAAAGAAAAACTCTATGCTCAGGTTTGCATATTTTTCATGCATTATTCCATGTAATTCATAGCTGTTAAAAACAGCATACAATCTAATGTTAGGAGGTTTAGGCAGAACTAAACTTTGCTTTTTCTAACATGTTTTATATATTTAGTTTTCTTTGCTTTTTTCCTCTCAGGTTTACTCATTGATACACGAAACATTCAGCAAACTAGATGTAATGTTGGGTGACATTTGTGAACACGATATGAAACAGGAGTAAAAAGAATTGTTACTGTGATATAAACCAAACTAAAAACAAATAAAAAGTTTGTTAATAGTTTAATGATTACCTGTTTTGAAGCATTAGTTAACAACTAGCGCTGTCTAATTCCCTCTTCAAATACACATACACATTTTTACATTAATTTAGGAATTTTATATTTTGCAATGTATATATTGTTCTTTTTAATTATGATTAAGTGTATCTAATTAAAGATTTTTTAATGTTTATGTTTGTATATCATATCTAAGAGCATGAAATCACACAGAAATGTGTTAGAATACATGTAACATCCATACGTCACAGTACATTAATACAGCGTATAAAAGCATGTGCAATTTTGACTTTAAAAGATAAAACTGTAAAAGTTAATAACAGACAATTCCCCTGATTATGTTACCAATGGGAATGCACACTTTGCATTCTGGGAGATGTAGTTATGCATTACAGTGCTTTTCCTCAACTTTTTTTCATCAGTGGCCCTTGGGCTGGTGGAGCTAAGAAGTTACTAGCCAAGAGATAACCCATTGGCTGGTGGTTCTCAGGTTTTGCTAGCCCAAAGGCAATTCTTACTAGTCATGGACTAGTGGACTACCACTAAGGTTGAGTACTGCATTAACTTTTCACTGAAAACTGAAATTTGCAAACAGATTGTCAAAAATATCAAATTAGATACCAAAATTTTAGAGGAATAGAACAAAAGATGTTAATATTCACAGTGGATGGAATAATAGGAGATACTTATTCAGTTGTCTCATGACTCTGCATTTGTGAATGCAATATTTCAACTGACTGCTATTGTTAGTCTTCATTGAGTGATGGTGTAGACTGGATGGTAACTTGGCTTTATCCTTGTCGGCGACTCAAATGGGCTTTAATCACACAGTGGCCATGTTGGCTGAAACAATACATTTCCCCACATGGCCTTGCATTCAAACACTTCAGAACAAGTTCATCTGGGCATGAACAAAGGTTTTTGTCCTCTTGCCAATAAACTTGGCTGCCTTGAGATTAAAGCACATCAGCTCAAATGGATGAAGACCAGCAGTAGCAATCAAATCATTGCATTCATCCAAGAATGCAAAGTGGTGAGTCAATTTAATAAGCATCGCTTATTAATTTAGAGGAATGTTGAGTAATAATCACCATAAAGGTTTGCATGTTTTCATAGTTGTATACATAGCATGTGGACTCATCAAAAGTACTTAAGTCAACTATTAATTACTTTTATGGACAGTTATTCTAAATTTTGCTTGAGAGACAAGTTAAAAAGTTCTTGCAGCTCAATATTCTTAGTGGAACTATTCCAAACTTCAGTTGTGGCTATTGTAATTTTCCTGTATGGTTAGCAGAGGGATGAGATAGATGACTAGAATGATGATGTACAAAACCGTAAAAGCTACACCAAGACCAATTGCCAGGAATGACAGATTACGAGCTGAACGAGAAGCTGCATTAGCTGCCATGTAGTCACCTCGAGCAGACGCTGTTCGTACCTACAAGTGACATGTATCATTATTACAATCATGTAAAGGAGAGTTCAGTTCACATACTTTATGTCAAATTATTATAAAATAACTGTGATATAAGTGGTTCCTACCCAACAAAGAAGGAGAAAGTTTTTAGATTCAGTTTTCTTGAGACTCATCAGATAGGAATCTTACCTCATTAGATTTAATGATGGCAACAAGGCCCAGTGGCCAGCAACAGCAAAGACAAGCGAACCAAGCAAGAGCCTGATAATCAGGAGGAGGTATACCAACAGGAGCAATGCAAACTGTATTTGGTTGCTATGAAAACAATATTTATTCATTATTACCCAAATCTAAACCTATTTCAAACCACAAGTCAATCAATCCCTTGAGTATTATTCTATGTTACTACCTTGTAGGGAGTGAGGGGTCAGAAGTGGTTCTACTGAGGCTAACTTTGTACCTGAACAATCACGCTCTGAGTTGTCTGCCCTGTATAGCACTGTCCTTGTCCAGCTGGGTACCCATGAGGGTACCCTGGTTGGATCCCTGGGTACGCTGGTGGAGGTCCCCCAGGGTTGTAGTATCCATCAGGTAGGGTGGAAGGGTACTGGTTTCCTGGGTATGCAGGAGGCCCTAAACTAGCATCTGTTGTACTAGTGGGCGGTTCATCACCTGGAAGGACATGAGATAGGAATTAGTGAGTGAATGCATGAATGAATGAATGGATGGATAAATGAATGAAGGTGGATGACTTGTTTGGAAAATGAATGAGTAGATGGATGGGTGGATGAAGGAATTTAAGAAAGAAAGGAAGGAAGAAGGATGGAAGAAAGAAAAGGAAGGAAGGAATGAAAGAACTAGTGTATTGTCTTTCCCACAAAGCAGCCATGTTCACTGAAACAATACATTTTTCCTGGCAAGCCTCAAATTCAAACACTTCAGAACAAGTTAAGCCAGCATAAACAAAGGATTTTATTCTCTTGGGAAGAAATATGGCTGCTGTGTGAGAATATGGTCTATTGCTGGTTGAAGTTCCATGATTTTCAAAGATAAGAAACTATGTACTTTCAGAATAATTTTCGAAATATTGCTTACCTTTTTCCATAATTTTGGACTTGGGTGAGGCTTACTAAATTAATGAAATAAAAAAATATAACTTGTTATTAATATATGCCAAGGTAATTTCACATGCTCTCTTTGGCCAATTTGCAGTCCATAACTTGTGGAATTGACCACCAGGCTTATTTTTGTGTTTGCCTTGCCATGTAATAAGCATCTTATTAACCTTGATCGCTTGGCTGTACGTAAGTTATGAAACCTCATTTCCCCCCAACTTTTTATGGTCCATGTGTATGGTGAAACTTGGTCCATAACACACTGCCCTAGAGGTATTTAATACTATAATAAGACATGTAGGAACAATGAGTAACAAATGAGGAAAACATTGTAATAGAAAAATAAGTGATAATATCGATATTTCAACATCGTTAGATGTCATCAGAATCAAAAAACAAGAGAAAGTGAAAGCTGAAATAGCCAATCAATAATTATGTGCATAAATTACAGTAGGTGACAAGTCCTTGGAAAACACCTTGGCTCCAAAAAAAATCTCAAAGACCATTTTAAAGTATTAAAAAAATGCAAGAGCAAGTTAGATTGTCTTATCCATGAGATGCTGCTTATTAAAGTACTTAAGCCAGAACTGAACACACAATCTGACTCAGAGGTCCAACATTTCAATACCATAGTTTGGTCCACTCTGGCCTTGATTGTATCCCCAAAAAAATCCTGGCTATGTGCTTGTATAGCCTATTGCCTAACACCTTTGGTTGTGACAACTTTTTTTTCAAATCACTGTATACACATCTTTTTTGAGAATCAAGGATTAATAATTTTCCACTCTAACGCTTGAGTGAATGCTGAAAGCTTGATTAAGATTATGGCAAGCCATCACCAATTCTGAATAGGTTTTTATTGAACTCGCAAAACTCAGAGACAATCTCTTAATGGCTAAGTATTTTCTAAGCCCCAAAATTGGTCTCTTAACTCAATTGATACATTACAACTAGTAGAAGACAAATGGTGAGTTGGGTTGTCTAATGACAGATTCATTGATTCAACCAGCATTAAAGAGGTAGCTCTGTTGTGAAATAAAAATAAAGCTTGTGAACTAATTCATCATTCATCATTCATCATGTGAAACAAGTTTGTTATTCTTTTTTTTTTTGCTCCGAGGGTTTTTATCCAGGTTCTCTGGCCTTCCAGTGCTCTCCTCATGTATCAAAAACCATTGTATTCTTGTTTAGGGTTATTTGTATTGCAGGGTATTGTTAGCTTCTGTCCTATTGTTTTAAGTTTTTGTTTCTATTGAATTGCGTTGTCTGTGTGGTTGGTAAATGAAGGCATATATGCAGAACTGGCTTATAATAATTTCCTTCCTCAGTATAAATCATCAAGCGATTTGAGTGTTGAGTATTATAAATATTGGATGCTGAGATAGTGTGTGTGTGTGGAGCAAACATGATGGAATGTGAAAGGATCTTCACAGGGAGTGATTATTGTAATTCATTGCTGTTAATAAAATCATACAAAATCACTCAAGCTGGATGGACCAATATTGACATTTTTCTAAATCAGCTGTGAGCACCGATAGATAATTCACTCAGCTCTTCATCTCCAAAACACAGTGAATATCAAATTCTTTCTAAACTACAGTGCTATTCAATATGTTCATGCTCATACAGGTGCGAAATTTCTAAAAAAAAAGGAACTTAGGAGCATTAATAATCCTAATTTATGCGAGTTCCTTGCGTGCCAGACAAGCGGACACAGTTTGAAGTGGACGATTGGACGATATAGTTACTGCTAAATCAAGTTGAAACGTTATGTTATCTATGCAATTCACTTCTCTATTAATCTAAAACCCAACCACATCAAATAATTTAAAACGCGGTAGTCAATTTGTCGAAATATAAGCTTAAGTTAAGCAAGTCTTGAATATAAATCAAAATTAAATTTTACAATATCAACAACGAAAGAAAGATTTTAAAAGTTTGAGGACAATATCCTTTAACAAAGATAAAATTCTAAATCAGAATGAGAATATCAAGGATTGGAAAGGTCTTGGGTCGATTTGAAGTAAATTAATTTTTAAGTACATGTAAATTACGTATTTCTCAATCGACATTTTGTTGTTCCTTAACACAAACCGTGATGAGGGCTGTTTTCATTCATATTTATCAGATTTTATCATTTAACACCATAAGTTCTTGACTTACCGATATTTAATAAAAAGGAAGTGGTTAAAAACGAGAATCAATTGATGATACCGTCGAACGATGCTTTGATTCCCGGGTTCAGTTTTTGCGTTTGTTTGCTTTGGTGGAATCCATGTATTCTGACATGTCGTGACGTAAGATACAGGAAGCCCGC
>JAADYU020089784.1:0-13367 GCA_011763375.2 Heteractis magnifica | reverse complement strand
CGTATTTTTACGTGTGCTGAGATACGACATTTCTCAGTGGTAGAAATCCTTGTAAAACACTATAGTTTATATAATAATTTGTAATAACTGTCACACTTTGTAATAACTGCCTTACGTACTTTGTACTAAAGTATAGACGTCACACTTTCTAATAACAGTAATATTGAAAAAATTTACAAACAACTAAAGACAGTAGTGAATCGTGTCAATCAAAGTATGTGACGTCATCAGTCACGTTACCATGAAGAGGCGAGACACGACCAGCTGAACAAAAACTTGCTCTTGTTCATATAATAAAAGTGAAACTTTAGATTTCAATGGCACTGACCGTTTTGAATAAATTGACTTGTTGTTCTGCTTGTGAGAAAAGAAGTTCTTTCACGACTTGTTGATTGCCAACTGACACCGCGAGAAAGAGAGGGGAGGAGCCACTCTGATGAGACAAAACAAGAAAAAATAGATTATGAAAAAAGAGAAAAAGAGAGAAATTTAATCATCTTGCAACTTGTCTTGAAATTATTTGCAAAGATTTCATAGATTTTAAAAACTCCGCGTTTGCTAAGGTTTAGAAAGTCTTTTACATTGATTACCTTGTCCAACATTAGCTTGCAGTCTTTTCCCGATACTTTGAGTAATATTCGTACGATTTCCAACGCACCTGACGGCCGTGAACACGCCATGTGAAGCGGTAGCTGTTCAAGAGGCTAAGGAAATTCAAGAGGAAGAAACTCAGATTATTCTAATACATGCTAGATACAGGACTGTTGAAGACAATGCTTGATAAATACATGAATCTGAAATCAAGCTCTGTGGGTAGTTATTTAACAATTTTTGTTTAGCGCAAGCGATGAGGGCAGAGGAAGGATGTGTGAAAGGAACTTGGTGTATGTTCACTGTTGTTTTCTTTATAAAAAGATTTGAATTGTACGATTTCCTTATTATACGAGCTGTTTTCTGTCCTTGAATATCTTCATACTGCACTAGAGTCTAAATAATTCTTAAGCATGTACTATCTTGTTATGGCTGGTTGAGAGGAATATGCAGGAAAATGATGATCGTTTTCCCCTTTTGGCGAGAACAAACGCGGTACCTTATTATCGATCTAATCTCTGTATTAATAGATATCCGATTAAAACTCCTTTAGTACTCACCCCAGCCACAACTGTAGCGTCCACTTTCTTTGCCAGTAAGAGTTTAACGATGCCATCAGACCCTGAAGAAGCAGCATAGTGAAGAGCGTTGCGACCTTCCTGTTGACGAGAGTAGAATGAATGTGAATGTAAAGACGACCAAGTTCAAACAACTTGAAATAGAAGTTTTGGAAGGTTCATGAAAATGAAATGAAAGGAAATAAAACAGAAGAGAATAGAAAAAAAAGAACAAAAAGAACATAAGGGAAAGGAAAAGCAAAGAATAAGGTAAAAATAAATAAATAAAGGAAGAAAAGGACAAATAGAATCAAATAAATAGCCGAACGGACACCATTGAGCACGCCAACTGACTGGTCAATCTGGCATGTATTCAGAGTCTGAAAAAGCAATAAATACTTTCTTTACCGACATATTCAGCAACCTCATAAGGTACTCCTTAAAGGCGATTTGTCTATCTTTGGAATTTTTGGAATACATAGTGCCTCTACTTTGCCAAAATGAGAACCGAACATCTAGAAAAGGCCTATTCACTGCCAAGCCTTTTTTCACAAAGTATCATTCCAGCAACTTACTTTGCCCTGTAATTTAAACCTCCAAAATGTCCTTGGAAAGTATGTTTTCACAAAAGGTTTTCCCATGAACAATAATAAACATTTTGTTTTTCAATAAGAAGGGGAAATAAAGCAGAGCAATTATAACCAATCCACACGCCTTGTACGCTTGGCAGCTGTCAGTAGTTTCAGTTTCTTTGTAATCAATTATTGCACAATATTTTTTTTGCTCACAATTCATTAACGAACTAAGCCTTCGAGATATGAATTTGTCTTTTTTTCCCCCATGGATTTTTTTCCTCTCTTTTCAAAAGTTTCTAGCTCTTAATTGCAGCGAGATGAAACGGAAGAATAGCCAGAAGGACGCCATTTTGATACTGAAATATTGGATTTCTTGTGACTGTATGTTATGACAATATAAATGTACGCAGCTATCATTTGTAGGGCAAATGAAAAAATAATGAACTCGTTAAAATTACCGTCAACCCAGAAGGCTGTAAAAGAGCCCTGCGGTCCAGCCAGCACTGAACCTTCCCCTTCACCGGCTTGACCGACTTCTTTTTCTTTTTAGACGTTGTTTGATTTCTAGGACTCATGATTATGTCACATCAAACGTACCACTTCATCTTCAAACAGTTCTCAAACTCAGCAAACAACTCGAAAGGTGAATCTGTTGTACAGTATGTAATCCTTAAAACGTCAAAATTCCGGATTCCAAAAATCCCTCTGAAATCTAAGTCAATAATCCCAGAAGCGTCGCTATTTATTAGAAAGCTTTTCATAATAACAACCGAAGCGAAAGTCAAAATAACTCTTGGTTTTACAAAGCAGCAAAAATATTCATAATATTAAAAGCTTTTAGGCGCTGCATTATCAGTAAAGTAGCGCGAGATTTATTGCAATTTGGTAGCAGGAAAATTAATTCGCGATACGAAAATCCTGTCATTTTACGACGCTTTTCTTGTAAAGCAAAGCGGTACTTCCGTCCTGTCAAGACTTGCTGTCATGAATGTCTTAGCTGAGCACACAAACCAGACATTTTCAAAGGTCTTTGAAACATAATCATTTTAGAATAGAATGAGGAGAAAATAACTTCCAAATGTTTTGTACCCCTCTGTGGGGTTTGAAACACTCGTGTTTTGAAATATTTCGAGAGGTTCTTGAGGAAAGACCAACTTTCTAATGGAAAAACAGACACATAACAGGAACTTGAGCTAAGTACTTCAGTGAAAAACTAAAACAACAAAAAACATCCTACGACACACACACACACACACACACACACACACACACACACACACACAAAAATCGTGTGTGAAAACTGTGAAAATCGACAATGAGACAAAAAAGGTTTAATTGACACCTTGCTATCTTTAGTTTAAAGACCGTAAAATTTCTTGAACGCATTTTGTTGTTTTCTCGGTTTTTATCATCGTTTGCGTGGCGTTTTTGAGTTCCAGTAACGGAAACAAGTAGACATGTTTCCTTAACTACATGATTTGTTTATAAATCGTTAGGCTTATTGTCGTAAAGCGACATGGAGAAGCCTCATTCCTTCGACACCAAAATCACGTAGTGGAACTTTGTATCACAATCAATCCGTCATTTTAAGTTAATTTTAATTTTGATCTTAATTTTGATTTTCCTCTCGATAAAATATGACGACAGTTTCACATGAAACGAAATCCATTAAATCAGCTGTCACTTGACTTGTGAAGCGGTGATTATCGTATTGTGGACTGCAGTTAGAAAGATGTTCATCTTCAAGAAGGCTTGGTAAAAGAGGAAGAGTGAAAAAAATTGGAGACAACATTGCAATCTTAGATTTTACCAGAACGGCATGAAATAAACGCCTTGTTGGGTCACATGACTTGTTAGGTAAAATCCGGCTTCTGGGCGAGCATGAGCAGTTTCTTTAGGATAAAAAATATACATGGTTTTTAAATGGTAAAATTTTGATTCAAAATGTCGCATCTTATTCATATCTCTGGGGGACGAGACAGGAGACTGGTAATCATTTGACCCAGACTAAGTAACACAGTAAGGCAAATCAATGAAAAACATGATAATTTCTTTTCTTTTCTCCCAGAATCATATATGAGGACGAAATGACCATTTGCAAAACAAAAACCTTTCAATTTAGCTTTGAAATGTCAACGACTTGGACAGCTGGCCTCGTTTACGTGATTCTCCTATCCAGTCTCCTGGCGACTTTTTCAAAGTTATTAATAAGGGTTATTTCCTAAACAACATTACCTCATGGACGACAGATGGGAAATAAGTTTTCGCTACCTTAGAGATATAATTTTAATATATGATCAAATGGCAAATCATTATAAATTAGCAATGAAACTATTTTTGTATTATATTTATCACTCGAAAATTTTGCGTAAAATCTCCCGAGCTTTTTCTTAACTTTCCTTTTTTAGAACGGAAAAGAGGCAGAGGACAAATATATTTTTTCACTTACTCTCTTTTTCCAGCAACAGAAAGAAAAAGACAGAAACAGTTATTTATGATTATTTTTTGCTCAATAAATATGACCAATAAATAATTTTTGTACGTTTAGTACGTATTTGATCATTTCATTCCATTCATTTCGTAAACTATGTTATTGATGAACTGTAGTAGTCATGGTAACGCGACCACATGGTCGTAACGCGTGATCAATACTTATTCGTTGATGCAATCATTACAGAAACCTACAGCCCATTCATGAGGCCTGATTTCGCTGCCAGCTGAGGGTGAGGAGAATATAATAAATAAGAGAAAGTGGAACGGCAATGGACGAGTGTAGAGCGAATGGCGTGAAATAAAGGGGGAAAACTAACAGAGCTAATCACTAGCACTCCCCAGCTGCTCCATTACCAAGGAAAAACCCTATTTACTTTGAAGGTATTATTAGTTACAGCCCATTTACATTGTTCTTTTAAGTTCAAGGTTAGTTGGCAATATCCTCCACAATATCACAATATCTCCAAAATTAGATTTATAAACCCGCGTATGATATGTAAAACTAGAGTCTGCGAACCGACGTTTTTTTCTTGCGTACTTAGTCGTAACGACATTCTAGAATATTCGAGACACGTTGAGAATGGAAGTAAATTAAAAGTGTGGCTTAAATTCCAGATTGGAGTTAAAACAAAATGGGAGGTGCAAAAAAAGTTAATTGCTTTCTCCCCCGAGTTATTCCAGCTAAATTTGTAGAAAGTAAAATTGTGTTTGATTCATTAGCAACTGTGAGGAAACCTGGACAAACACTTTGAACCAAAAGAGATACCATACAAACCCCTGCCAACGTACATTGACACCTAAATAAATCAGTAAATTCTTTACCAGTTATTATTGCTTGGTAGGCTGGTCAGCCTTTAAAAAGACTGCAAGAACAATATCAATGAGTAAGTTATGAAAACCATATCTAGTACGAAGACTCATTAAGGGAAAAAAAAAAAAAAAAAAAAAAGATTAAAGGAGAAAAAAATATTACACAGTTTGGTTCTTTTTTCGGGTAATATGAATCTAGGTATCCAATTTATTCTCCTCGGCACCTACAGGGTGTCCCCCACAGTTCTTCACCGGACCACTTACTATGCTTATTAGAAAAAGACACATCCGCGTGTCCAGCGTAATATTGAAATTTGAAAAATAAGAAACAATATTTGGTAGGTCATAGAAAGAACTTAGTATATATATTAATTACGGAAAAGAAATTTGTAACAGAGAAGGCCTTCAAAGGAAAGCAAAAAATTCAAAAATTATCGAGTTAATGCTTGGTTAATGTATCAGTATATATTGGTTTGTAGTTTTCAAATATAAATATCTACAACTATACAAATACAAATATCTCTTGACTCAAGATGAAGTTAAAGTTCCATACGTCCCAGAAAATCATTAACTAGTTATATTCTTCAACCTATATCGGATAGTTTTGTACAATGCACAAAGTATTGCCCTGGGCAGTCTTAGTTTGAATATCGAACAGGGATCCCCAAAACCTATCCGATACGAAGTGCATTACTTTTGAAACTGGATCGAAGCAACATCATATAAAGTATATACGAGTATATAAAAAAAGAGCTGACAAAAGCGTTTCGCGTGTAAACGGGAGCTAGGCCTATCCATGCAGTAGAGTTTTCAAGCCAGAACAATGGTTATACTAGTATGGTGTGCACATAACCTTGAATAGATGAATACCAGAGGTAAAATTGGCGCAATATAGAGATTGACATTCAGGCCACACGAAAATTGTAAGGACGCAGATGTATCTTGAAAAACAAAAAAAGAACAAGAAAGTTGGGGCTGATTTTACAGAATCTACTATGTTGAGACTGACAAATATCGTGTGAAAATCTGAAGTGATCAAAGAAACTGAAAAAGTACCGATTTTCGGCTTTGCTGTCGTTTGTTTGTAAGCATAAGTGGTTGTCATAGAAATGTAAGATTTCATAACAAATGAAAAAGTCTAATGGCTCTTTATTGGAACATACTTTTAGACATATTTTCCTAGTCAAAGATAATACTAATTCTGCTTTTAATGATCCGAGATAATAAATTAAATAAAATTGATCGAAAAATCCAGACATTATGGCGGCTTCAAGTTATTATGTCCTAGGGAACAGAGGTTTGCATATATTTGAAAAATTAACCGCTAAAATATTCCGGAGAACTGAACAAATAGATTCTCTTGAAATTTGAGTTGGATATTCTGAGTGGTGAGAATATCAAACGTGGCGAGTAAAGTTGGAGTATTAATGAATGATTCGAGCCGTCTATATATCACGAACTGATTGGTGTTTATATAATACTAGTATGTATAACTTTTGTTTGGTCATTTAGACTCATACTTCGGTCCGAGTGGCGGGAAAAGCAAGGGGTAAATCATATTTGAGAAATCCAATTGACTGAGAAGAAACCGGTGCATTTGTAACCATCTTGTTTGTATACTTCAGTCAGTTCTTGGCTTGTTTTGCCTGTTTCTCCAATCAAACAAACAACACCGTGATTCCAACATTTTCACTGTATACACTGCACAGTATCGGAAGATTGATTATAATATTTTAATGACATGTTGTGTAATTTAGTTTCAGAGATGTCGGTAATCTTAATTCATGTTTCAGTGTTGATATTTCAAGCTTTTACCAATAAAACTAATTACATGAGTTATTGAAGAGAAAGAGTACAGTTTAAACTTTGTGAGATTAACACTTATTACGGCTTATTTCCTCTTCAGTTGATTATAATAATCCACAAAATATGTTATTATGCCGTTTGACTTGAGGTATTAAAATTCCGAGTTCAATAAGAAAGAAGAAGAAGAAGAAAAAAAAGTAAATAGAAAGAAAAAGCTGAGTTATGCCGATTAGCAACTCGATCAAAGCCAAAGCAGGTTATTGAAAAAAAAGGAATTTTGGTTCCTTTTACTAGTCACTTAAAAGGTAGTTAATAAAAGGTAGACAGAAGATCTTCTCAATTATTATTAATAATGAAGAAGAAATAATAAACTAATGTAGACGAGCTATTCACATAGAACAGATAATGTCATAAGATCTTTATTTTTGATCGCAATCTAATGTCATGTGTGGGTATATCTTTTCCCAGACTGAAGTTTTCTTTCGAAGAGAAACGTCACTGGGCGGGGGGTCAGGTTTTGATCAGTTGTACGATAGACTGACATGTATGCAAATCAAGATACGTTTTCAATTCTGTGTCGTTTCAAGAAACGTTAAAGATCAGTAAATATACTTACCTTGTCTTTGTCTGTTATACTTGCACCAAGTTCTAGTAACTTTTCGACTATGTTGTGTTTGTTGTCCCTCGAAGCCAACATCAAAGGCGTCAGGCCATTGTCCTGAAAGAGTAGGGAAAAAATGAAATACCGAAAACATTGAATGTCTAGGATTATGATTGCAAACAAGTTGGCTATCACTCCACAGGAAATATAATTAAACGCGCAAATGGAAGAAAAGATAAGGAAGACACGGTAGGCGACAGAAATCTGCCAATTTTATACTGAAAATTGCTTTCTTCCTCCAACTTTTTCCAGTTTATCCATACATTTGTTGCGGGGGAAGGCAGAAACAGAGTGGGAGAAAAAATCTAATATTTCTTGAGGTTCAGTTTTCAAATAAACTCCTTTCTGCTAAGTTTGCAGAGCGGACAGCTGAGCATCTAATTCCTTTACCGTTCACTTTTTGACTTTGCATTTTGGACAAAGCCCGATATAGGAAATACAAGCCGAGTGAATAACGATAAATATCAGATAATTTACGGAAATAATTTGTACACACTCGACAGTGTACTTGTAGTTTTGGCTTATAATCTCTGCGCCTTTGAACGGGCAAACCAACTGAAAAACGAGAGCTAGGAAGCTGAGCAAGAATATATTTTATCAAATCTTCCTGATAATCCGTATTCACTAGGAGGTAGTAATTATAATACATTATTTCTAGAACCAAGACCAAGGATTATAGTATTAAGATTTCAAGCAACTATCATTACAGTTCCGTGCAGTATTGTTATTTGTACTATACTATCTTGACATATATAACTTTGATTTCTAAAGCCGCAGTACAAACTGGCTTAGCAGAAGCTAAGTTATTGGCAGTATTCGGTAACTTGGCTTATAATTGTTGTCCGTTAACAGTTTAATATGTGGAATATACAGTTGATTCTGTATAGTACCGCGTAACACAAACAACCGACTGAAGACAAAATTGACTTAAAAAACCGCCATTTTCTAGTTTCTAATTCCAAAAACGGTGTTGCTCTTGAATCAAGGTTTTAATTAGTTTTGAAGATGATGAGTGCAGTGAAGATGGAAGGAACTAAGTGGCTTTTTTATGGTAACATGAAATTCGAAAGCCAGTCTGTATAATAAGCCGTTGGTATAACAGGTGTAGGTGTACGCGATTCTCCTTAGTTGTGAAGAGCCATGACGATGGCAAACTGATCTAATGGTAAATCTAATGGCAAGAGGAATAAACGAAAGTAAAGTGAAATACTCTTAGTTTAAATTGACCAAAAGAGAAGAATAATGAGCCGATGTTTGCAAGTCTTTCAGTAAGCCATTCATCGCCATCAAGAGTGCAAAACACTAATAAAGATTTGATGTGAAAATCTAAGAAAATTACGCTAGCTTAGTCTATTACCATCGCAACGTGGAAGAGAAGACTTAAATGTAAAGCATACAATTATAGTTATAATAAATGAAGGAGTCACATTACTTCAATTTCAGACGTTGATAAGTCCAAATTGTTTTTCTCGAGGAGGCTGAGATGTTGTTCCACGGATGGCCATTCCCTTTTGGCTGAAAGTGTCATTACTCGACTCAAAATCTCGATTTTCAATATGGCTGGCGACATATCCTTCTGGTCTAGCAAAGCGCGGGAACTTCGACGTACACCCGCTGCAGGTCCTGTTGGGCTGAGCGGTCGAACAGAAAGCCGACGACTTCCAGAAGAATTCCCATTGCCGTTGATACTTGAAGAAGACGAAGATAAGTTATGGTCCATTATAGGACTAGATCTTTTACCATGCTTTGGCTAGCGTGTTTTCCTTTCCTAACTATTCATTACTGAACTAGTTTCTCAGTATAACAATACATACACCAGTGGAGATTCGCAGAAACCCCTCAGCTCACATCTACTAGCATATTAAACGTTGCAATCTGGTTTGTCAGTTCTCTCTATTACGCATGCGTCAGCTCCAAACCTTTTATGTATGTCAAAGACACGGCGACAAAGTATCTCGGGAAGAGGATGTAGATGTATATATGATGACTAAACGCTTTAATAAGTGCTTTTTAAATACCGAAACCCGGACACCAAGGCGAATCGATGCCATGAAAAGACAATAAATGCTATGTAAACACAGCGACTCATGTCAAATTTCCTGGGAGTCCGAGGAAGACAAGCGGCGCTCGTTAGAGTTATTCAGTCAAGTGACGAAAAGGAAATAAATGACACAAATTAACAAAAAGAACCTATCATTAAACATATAATCGATGACATAAGAGGAGAAGAGGTTTTACTGAATTTTCATGCCTTGCCAATGGCGAAAAAAATCGTATTATCAAAAAAGGTAGTTTAAAGACTGAAAATTTTTGTTGATGCTATTGTCATTTCCCACTGCTCTTTAAGCTCATTTCGTTTAATTTTGGACATACTTGACAGGAATAAACCACTTGGCTTTTGCTCTCCAAAACTAACTTCAAAAATACCCTGGTAGTTTAGATACAAAATCACTAAGAAATCTACTTCGCCCGGATCTTGTCATAACAGCAGGTAGCTGTTCGTCAAAAAAAAGACATTTTATGACTAGAATACATTTTCGCTGTGCTGAACATCTGGTGTATTTCTCTACGATTTATTAAACTAAGGATAAGGTTTCTTAATGAGTTGAAACGCATGCAGCCATATTAAACATTACGATGTGTACGAACTGAATATTATTCCCTTGAACTTAGTTTTATTTTAGCTGATTAAAGGTAAAGCATTGCTTTTGTGACGCATATTTTTGGTTTGTGGAGGCAGTTTTCTTCGTAGATCATGAGTGTCATATATGATATTTTATCCAGCAAGTGTATAGAAACGATCAGGTTGTAACTTCACTGTTTTAATGGCGTTTCGGCCAGTTGGTGTTCATCAGCAAAACTCTATACATATAATCATGCTTTTTAACACTTAAATAACAATTATTCCAGCTGTTTTTCGTTCCTTTTTTGTTCTTCTCAACGATCAATAGAACAAGTATCTTCTTCAAACTGATAACAATCCAAATCTTTAATGAAGGGTTCGCAGATTCATACCCCCCTTAGACTCACCACTTACTTACACTCAAGTTAACGTTACACAAGATTTATGGAGCAGGGCCATTGTTAGGACAAGAAAGAAAATCATAATTTGAAGTACGAGTCTCTTTCGAAAGTATCAATATCGAGAGCACTGGCGAATATTATGTATCGCGGGCAATATCAAACAGCGGACAAGATCAGGGACAATTAAAAGAGAGGAAAAATAAACTAAGCTTTAAAGAACATTCTCATGCAAAGATATTATGGCAGGTTGCATTAAAATGGGATGGGAATTTACGATTTTTATTATTTTAAGATAAACTAAGCCCAGAGGCTTTGTCTGGAAATATATTAATAATGAATATCAATATCATGTCAGCGTTGTAGAGGAAGGCGAAATAACTAGTCATTGTTGGTGTTCATAATTGCCTCAAGCTAAATGCATAAATGCATGTAGATATTTCAGAAATGGTGTCTTTATCTGTATAAAGAAAACAGAAAAAGGCTAACGTTAAAACAACTTCTAATATAACAATTATCCATGATTTGTATCTACAATTGGTATTTGAAAATTTATTGTTTTTTATTTGAAGCATTCGTGACCATTAATTCGCATCCATCTATTCTGTATAAGCTAATAAAATTATAACTTTCCATTCATTTGCTATTCAATGGTTGCAGTATGAATCTAGAGCGTGTTCGCATAACAACATGTGGTATATAGATAGACAGACTATCCAGTTCGTTAAACTATTCTGTATAACGAAAGTAAATTACCTATTCTAAAAAGTACGAATTCACTGTTAAGAAGATATTTTTTTTCTATGACCAGCCTAAGTAGCAAAAGGGGTTGATTGTACGCATACAAATTCAACATAAATTTCTTTAACGAGGGTTTCCATATATTATTATTCTTTCTTTTATAAAGAAAATGTCGGTCAAGATAAGATTAAATAGCTTTACGATTCTTCGTGGTTAATTATGCTAATTCAGACCGAAAATTTCGTAATAAATAATGCTTATACGGTTATACTTATAGTTGACACTGAGTGATAAACTATTAGCTTTAAGAAAAGTCGAAGTTATTCTAAGTGTGCACGTATCTTTAGACAGTTGCTTTGACTAAGCGTTGCCACGGTAACCTTGTATTATAATTGCTACTCAGTTTTGTCTCCTAGTTTTAATGACGTTTAAAGCGCTTTAGGTTAGCAGTTGATCACTGGGGAATTTGTCCGCTAGCATATCAGAGAGTGTATTTGACACACTACGTCATCATCTATGGACTGACGCCATTTGATCGTTAGCCATTTCGCAAGTGAGTCAAGTGGCTGGTAACTAGCGAAATTCGGGCTCATTCAAAGTAAACGATTTGATGTAATGAAAGGACTAGAAAGCGAGGTTTGAAAAAATCGTTGAAGGAGAGAGAATGCATCCAGGGTATGTGCATGTGTGTCGTCAGGTGGGGGGGCTGGGGGTGCGGGTGCGGGTGCAGGTACTTTATTCAATGAGCATGGCATGTGCTTACGTAAAACTTAATAGAGATTTTCTGCTATGATAATTTTTTCCCCATTTCAAACCTCTAATGAATAAGCTTGTGGAGATCTCAAAGGAGAAAAGCTGACTTTTTAATAGTGGAATAGCAGATGTTAATGTCATGCCTTAGTTGAGCCCCCCAAACTAGCCTAATATAATAAGATTTTCTTTGTTTGAGGTACATCCATAATAATGTATTTCCTCAAACATCACCATCAAACAAAGAAATAAATCCCAGGGAGATAACACGGACTTTAATGGGAAAACTATACCCCCAAGCTGTCTCTAGGCTATAAGTAGAAGGGCGATAATGACGGAAAATTTGGTAATTTACATAATCTTGAACCATTTATCGATAAAACATGAATTCTAGGGAAAAAATAAAAAAATAAAAAAATAAAAAAATAAAAATAAAATAAAAAAACGTCAAAAGCGTATTCAGAAAAAACGTGTCTCACTTAGCGACGTTCACAAAGACACGTGCAACCACGCCCTATTAATATCCTTGAAGTTCACTTTTACTTTTTAAGCCGTGTGTTGTCAAACCTTCATCGAATATCAAATACATGTTCGACTAACATCACCTAGGAGGGCCTTAAGTTGGATGAATGTATATGCCACCCTCGTCTGCACGTCCTCCGAGACAATAAAACTATCGTCAGTTAAATTTCATATGGGTCACGTGTCACAGTGATCTCCGCCAAAAAGGCGATATTTTTCAAAACGCTGGCAGTGCAAGTATCCGACATGGAACTTCCTAGCAAAGCAATTAATTAAGAATTATAGAAAATGCGAAAAAGGGGAACTTGAGTATACTTTGTGGAATGAAATATTGCAATTATACCAAAGGACGGCTTTTAGTATTCAGTTTTTGGTGAAGCTATTCACGACAATAAAGCAAAAAGATAGCTATAGCTAAAACACGAAATATATTACAAATGAATACTAGGTTCTCTCTGCGTTATTCAGTAAGAGACGGTCTCCTTCCGGCTGAAGTATTGAGGATAACATGGAGGCGGTGTTCTTTGATAACTCTAAGCCCTTGAGACAACAATGCCTTACAGAAATTCGAAATGGCTTAATTACAAGGACGAGGAAAAACAACTCGCTTTATTTTAAACGCAAATAAACTACGGTCTCCTTTTTTCAAACATTTATTCAGAATGTATATGGTACACTCTTCTCTGACTTTGACTACAAATCGAATCTTATTAGAACTTGTTCTCGATGAAATTTCAATATTTTTAAAATAAATTATAAATTAGGACTTCATGACCAGACAGTGTGACAAGGCTCGCAAAACAAATAGCACAGCCAGCCCGTAGTGAATAAACGCGCGAA
>JAADYU020089673.1:0-13371 GCA_011763375.2 Heteractis magnifica | reverse complement strand
CTAGAGATAAAACAACTACTCTAGAGACTTTCTGGAAGAAAATTTTTCCATGACATATTTTCGAGAACTTTCAGAACGCTTTTGAGCGATCAAGTGAAAATTTCAAATTTAGCTCATTAACATGCATAATTATGCATTGCTTGGGCTACCTATGAGTAGGACTTGAAGTTTGGAATTTCCAAACCAACTTCAGAACTCACTTTTTTTTAACAAAACCCTGGGGTGGTTTGACGGCAAATTGTCAAATTGCATATTAAGGAGTATGGGGTGGACCTGATATTCATTTTGTGATCTAAATAATGTTATTTTATGATTTGATAGTTTTGTTTATGGTTTTTATTCAATATGATATCTTTTTATGATCAGTGAAGAGAAAGCAAAGCTACTGAGAAGATATAATACTTCTGTGGATGCCAAAAATAAACAGCTGGCGTAAGTCTTTCTAGTAATCCACTTTTTCAGTCATTCCATTTTTGTCTTCTTTACTGGTAATGACTGAGAAAATACATTGATTTATAAATTCTCAAAGAGTTAACATGGTCTACGATTATGTAAGATGGGAAATAATAGCCTGCATAATGGATTTGATGATTAAATAACATAACATACAGCAGATCACATGATACCTTAAGCGATAGCAAACTACATGTACTGTCCATAAACTTCAAAGGTACAATAAGCAACCCCAAGTAACCCCCTTTCACATTGGGGTGTAGCCACCCCCCTAGTTGTGAATAATGTTAATTGTTGTTGTGGTTTTTGTTTGTAGTCAATCCCTGGCCAGTCTGCACATAGATGATCTTCTCCAACCTGAAGAAGCAGATACCTTGCCATCTTTACTAAAAGACAAGCATGAGGCTCTGAGGAAAGATGCTGCTTTGCTGTCCCAGGCTGATCAAAATATACAAGGTGAGTGTGTGACAATAAATGGTGTTAATATGATTACATAATACAGTTGTTTCAAAATCTATCTATATAATCTAAAATCTATGAAGCTTTCATTGTTACATGTCTGAAACAACATGGGTCAATCCAGAGCTAAACTCCAATCTAAGGATGCCCAAAGAACAAATTGGAATTTGGAAGTTGATTTTTGCAGAGGGAAAAAAACGGAAAACCTGGAAAAAAACCCTCCAAGCACAGGAGAGAACCAACAAACAATTCTACTCCCACATGATAGCAGACCCAGGGATCGAACCCAAGCATTCAGAAGCAACGCATTAGCATTGTACACCAGCCCACACCACCCATGCTTCCCTATAAAGGTTGTGGTCAACAAGCATTATTTTGTGCAATTCTGTTTGGTTGATATAGAATAGTCAGTGCATTTTCTTTCATGAAATAGAGTCTTCAAGTCTCGGTGAGGAGGTTGAAAATAAATTAAAAGCAATTTCAACAATGCTTGAAGAAGACGAGAAAAAGGAGATGCTAATAAAGGTAGGTTAGAGGGATTTCTTGCCATGTTTAAAAATGAAAAACTCAAGAAAAAAGAAAAAATATTTTCCTAATTTTTCAGGAGAAATTGGGTCCAAAACCTTCACCTCCTGAGAGAGATGAGATCAAAGAAGAAGTAGAAAAGTGCAAAGATACTCTTTCAAAAGCAGTAAGTTATAAAAATGTTATACTCATTCATAGCAGTAGTTCACTCACCTCTCACCCCTGGGGTCTTAGGTTTGATATCCTGGACTCGGCATTTCATTTGATTCAAGGGTTCTTCTCCAGTTTCTCCAGTTTCTTCAGTTTTCCTCCCTCTGCAGAACCCATCACGCTAAATTCCAATTCGATCAGTGAGTTAGCCGTGCCCTGACTTTGATCTGGGCAGAGGTGGTTTCATGCTTTGATAAAATTGACGTATTTTTTGTTATAAAAAAAACCTATTTCTTTTGTCCTTCCACCCACCGTTTCTGAGCTCCAGATCAATGTGCCTATGATGAGGGGACGGGTAGTGGCAAATTAATTGGGGCAGGGGGTACAGTGTTATGGGAAAATAAAAGGCTTGGAGTTGTTGTAAGCTGGGAAATAAAAATCTTGGCATTGTGGGTGATTTTTGTTTTTATTACTTACTCCACAGAACCAGACCAACAATGAACTAGTTCGTGTTTATAATGCTCACAAGCAGAACCTTGAGCTGATTGCAGGACCTGAAGAACAACTGTTGTCTACTCTCCCATCACTCAACATCATTGACTGTAAGAACCATTGCTCACAGAACATTCTTTCCTTTTGAAACTAAACTTCGTTGTAACCTAAGTTCCCAAGTTCTCTTAGAGAAGATTTCATAAGTAGAAACAGTATGTCAATTGTAGCCACACCATCCTCAGTACTTAGTTCACCTTAGCCACATGTTGTGATTGGACAGACTGATCCAGTATGACGTCACTTAAGACATCGCTGATGTATCATGTTTTTTTCTAATCATAGCACCAGTTGATGATGGAGCAGTACAGCGGCTAAGAGACTTGATTGTAAGTATGATGAGATGTGTTGATTGTGTGGGAACTATGTTGATGTTGATTTGAAAGCTGCATCTTTTGCTGTAATGATGTATGTGTCAAGGCTGGTGCGAAAAAAATGTGATATTTTTCTGGCTTCCATGAGTGCTCTCTCCAGGGCTATTGTCTCTGCAGTTGAGAGGCACCAATTGAATGACTCGCTGTTTGACAACATCAACATAAGCAGCAGCAGCTGCATCGCTGACACCATCACCAGCACTGATAGAGGAGATTTTGTATGACTGTGAAAAGCTCACGTCACGAACACGGTCATGACACGGTCAAGGCACGGCAAGACACGTCAAAATTCTAGAAAACATCACGGTCACGGAAAGGCGCGCTTACAGCACCGATCATGCTGCGAGCTTTTCACAGTCACACGAAATCTGCTCTAATCATCACAGACATCATCACCACCGCCACAAACAGCAACATGATAATCGTTACTAATGAGCAACATTACCAGTTATCAGCAGCAATTTCATCATCAGCAATGCATACCATCCTCAGCACCATCTTCATCAGCATCTTCATCACCATCTTCATCAGCAATAGCAACAACAGAAACATCAACAGCACCATAGACAGCATTAGCAACAGCAACAGCTTGCAGCAACTTCTATCATCAAGCAGCAGCACTGTCGTAAATCAAGTAAAGACTTTTTGGAGTTCTTTTCATTTTCCTGCAGGCAAAAGTTGAAGAGATGAAGAAACAGAGGAAAACGTTAGAAGAGAATCTAAGAAAAGAGGTGATGAAAGAATTCTGCGCGTCTGTTTTTTTGTACACTGTAAACACGAAAAATCTTCTAATACTAACGTATTGTTTTTGATAACTCGTAGCTAAATGAAGATGACATTACAGGACTATTAGTGACAAGAGAAGATGGTAATAAAATGGTATGTAGCTAAAAAAGGTACAAGACTTTTTCACGATAGCCTAGCCCCCTGTCAATTTTGTCGACCACCCCCCCCCCCCCTCAACGCCATAATAAATGAAAGCCCCCTTACCGCTCGTAAATTCAGAAAGCATGTTTACGTGTCCATGGCGTCCATGTTGGTGGACCATACAAAAAGTCTTGTAGCTAATTAGAAAAATCTTTGGTACATCAACATTTGCTACGATGACGTCACGTGGAAACAATTTATATGGCCCAGTTCAGACGTCGAACTTTTGCCGCGTCAAATCTAATTGCCAGCTCCACTGAAATCCATTAAAATTCGACGTCTGATTCAAATGTCGCATTTAGTTCTGCCGCTCGCAATAGGCTCAACTTGAGCACGCGTTAACAAAGGCCAAGGCCGCTGTAATATTGAGCTTTTATTATTTTTGCATTGCATTTGACGCGACCAAAGTTCGATGTTTGAGTCAGCGCCGACGTTTGGTCGTTTCGTGCGACTGGCTCAGTCGAATTTTCTGCTGCACTAATCAAATCTGTCATATTCAATTGATTCAGACGTCGCACTTGTCATGTACTTGTTCTTGGGGAGTCAGGATGGCGTTGTGGTAAAACGCTCGCCTCTCACCTCTGGGGTTCAAATCCCAGTCGCCCCATGTGAGCTGAGTTGGTTGGTTCTCTTTCTGACTCCGAGGGTTTTTCGGTTTTCCGGTTTTTCCTCCCTCCTATCAAACCAACCCTAACTAATTCAAACTGGTTAGAGCTGTGCTCCGGGGTCATATATGGACTGTATAGCGGCTGCCAGAGGCGCCTTCACATGCTTTCAGTTCGACCCCGTTGAGCTGCGCCACTTGCTGTAATTTGTGGTGGTGATTAGTGATAACGAGTTTTTTTTTTTTTTTTTTTTTTTTTTTTTACGAAATGCAACATTTGATTCGACGCAGCACTGGCAAAAGTTCGACGTCTGAACTGGGCCTAAGTGTGAAAAACCGTTCGATACAGGCTTGCTGTGCCGCGCTCGTGACGGGTGCTTGGCGATAAAATGGCTGGATTTTGTAATCATGACTAACCCATTTGACCAACTTTCTTTGCAACACAGGCATTTTTTGAAGAGCAGTTAAAGAAGCATGATACGACATGCTCATTAATTCAAGCCAATCTAGACGCACAGGAACGAATATTGAGGTAAAATAATTAGTATTAGATAAGGGGAGCAAACTTTATTCATTCACAATTTTCAAAATTACGCGTACTCCCAAGCAACTAGCAACGATTTCAGACGTGTGGTTTTTTGGCTTCCCAGAATCCCAGAGTTCTGCATGGAGTTGTCTGGGTCGCGTAATTTTGAAAAAGCCGGTATTTAGAAATCAATATTTTTTGTTTGGTAAGCACGTTTCCAGTAGGTAGAAAGTTTTTTCGATCCTTAGAAAGATATTCTTTTGTTCCTAACAGTGCCTTAACAGAAGCTAACGCTAAATATGCCAAGACAAGACAAGCAGTAAAGGAAAATTCTCAAAGGTATGTAAAGAATGCCTGCATTAGAGCTTATTGGAGAGTAAAATATGTCATAGATGGAGGTCACACCGCACTTATTTTCCTTCCCTGTATCCTATCGTTTTAGTCTTTTCCAAATTATCTTATGTGCTACAGTACGTTTTGTATTCAGCTATATTAAAATTGCTTGTCAATGAATATTATTGAATTCCGTACGGCGAGTTGCGCATTTTGTAAGTAGGATTTGGGATAAAGTTTAAAAAAAAATTCCATATTTTCATAGGAGAGAGGAAGCTGTGCAAGCGTTGATCTTATCGTACAATACTTTCTGTGAACTTCAAGGGAAATTAAGGTCAGTAAGATAGAGCAGAGTAATGAACCCTATCTAAAGGCCCATGTAATCGCGTCCAACATTGCTGGCTCCAACAGGATGGCAGCTTTCGGACACCCTCTTATGTTTAGTTGCAACTTGTTGGTTTTTAGTCATTAAAGCGTAGTTCAACAATGTTACGTGTGTTTGAATAAATCGTAAACGTCGTGCCCGTCGTACTCTTACATGTGCAAAACACCTTGCGTCAAAAGTAATTTACAAAAAGCAAACGTATTGCTCATCGTTTTAGGACTTGTTAGAGACTCCTAAACACAAACACCAGCAACTGACTAACAGTGTCGCGCAGAAAATGTTGGATATTTGTTGGGTGAACGGAGCTTAGTTTGGGAAGCCACACCGCCGTTACTTTGACGGTCGTGCGTTCAGATTAAACTAAGTATCATCATCACAATAAAATTGTCATAACCGTGTTTCCTTTTGAATTTGATCACCTTTGTTATATAAACAAAATCTTCCAGACGTTCCTCACTAATTTGAAAGAGCTCGAGTGTGCGCAGAAAGGATGCGTAGAACCGCGAACCTCATTAATGAGTTGTGATCTCGTGTGCTGTGATTGATTCAACGCGTTTTGACAGTTACACGAAATCTGCTCACTCAACCCTCTGCTTCACGATCCCGATAAGCAGTATTCGTTTCCTTTTCAGTCGTGGCGTTCAGTTCTATCAGAATTTGTCAAAAACTGTCACTAAACTTGAAGAGAAGTGCAAGAACTTCTTCGACGGTCATGGGAAAGAGCTAGACAAGTTGATTGAGAAGATCAAGAGTGCATCAGGTAGTTAAGGGATTACTTGGTAAATCTTAATTGTCGAAGACTTCGTAGAATTTGCGCTTGTTCATTCTCCCCTTTTAAGCATCATAAGGCCAGGGTCTTTAAGGTACATTCCTAATTAATGACCATGGAATCTTCATCATTTTACTAGAGCCTTCCAAGCCACCCAGCAGACCGTCGGCTGCTAAGCCAGGTCATCTCGTACGACCACAGCCCACACCTTTACCTCCTTCTATGTCTGGTCCAAGGCCTCCTGGACCAGTCCCTGCTTCCTTTGCTGACCATCACCAACCTGCTACCATGCATCAGCAGCCTGGAGGATTTCCAGGACAATTTCTGCCTGGATCTCTTGGGCAGATGGTACCTCAGGGCGATGCCAGGGGTGTTCCTGGTCAAGGACAAGGATACATGACCCCTGCTTCGTCTCAGATGCCTGGAGCTCCTTTCAGTATGGAACAGCTCATTCCTAGACAAGGGCAACAACTACCTGGACAGATTCTTGGTTACCCAATTGACCCGACCTCGCAAAAACAAGAAGCTGAAAAAGTACCTCCTGGTAGGGGAATGGGAAGCAATCCTGTTATCCCAGCTTCTTCACTTCATGATGGAAGATACGGCCCGCCTCCTCCTCCACTTAGACCCCCTGTACCACAAACCCATATTCCTGCTGATCAAGTTATTCACTCAACGCCACGTATGTCATATCCATTTCCAGTGAGCCAGGAAGGTATGCAGGTTCCAGGACGGTTAATCCCTTCTGTGACAGGGCAAAATGCACCTCCACCAAGTGGTCCAGAAATGCAAAATCAAAGGTTACCTCTCCAGCACCAAAATCAACTGCCACCAAGATCACAACCGCCACACCCAATGAATGCCAACCACCCTTTACATCAAGTGCAACAGATTAGACCAGGGAGTTCTGGTCAAGGACCACCACCACAACCAGGCATAGGGGCTCAACACCAACAGCAAATGCAGCCAAGGTTCCCAGGACAGGAGAATATGAGACCTCAATTCCTACCTAGACAACCGCAGTTCTCCCAGCCAATGGGTCCTCAAGGGGATCCTCGACAGCAGTTTCGACAGCCACATCCTCCAAGCTCTTCACAGCAGATGGTGTTCCAGAGGCCTCCTCTACCGCATGTTATGCCACCAACACCTACTTCTTCTCCATTGAGGCAGCCATTTTCACAGCCACAGCCAAGAGGACCACCACCTCCCCAGCTGCCTACTCCAATGCAGCCACAACCAAGAGGACCCCCACCTCCCCAGATGCCTACTCCATTGCAGCCACAACCAAGAGGACCCCCACCTCCCCAGATGCCTACTCCATTGCAGCCACAACCAAGAGGACCCCCACCTCCCCAGATGCCTACTCCATTGCAGCCACAGCCAAGAGGACCCCCACCTCCCCAACTGCCTACTCCATTGCAGCCTCAGCCAATTAGCTCGGCCAACAACCCTTTATCAAATCCTCAGCAGATGTTTAGGGCTCAAACCCCTATGCATCCTGGAAAGCCGCCCCATCCCATGCAACCACAACATCCACAACAACCGCCACAACAACAAGTACCACAACAAGAACCATCACAACAACCTGATCAAAAGTTTCATTTACAGCAGCAGCAGCAGCAACAACAACCGCAGCAAAGCTATCATGGACAACAGCGACCACCTCAAAGTTTTCAGCAACCACAACCACAGCAGCAACCACCACCATCACAACAACAACAGGCGTCACAACAACAGATATCATCACGACCATCACAGCCTCTCACTCCTTCCTCCATAAACCAACCACAACCTTATTTTGGTCAAATCCAAAATCAGCCATTTTCGCAACCATCTCATCAAGCATTAAGTCCCCAACAACAGCAATTGCCATTCAGGCCTGACCAACCTTCACAGCGACAATACAGGCCAGAACAGCAGTCTCCACAGCCATTTAGATCTGACCAGCCATTACAGGGACAATACAGGCCAGAATCTCCTCAACCATTTAAGTCCGACCAAATACCTCAAGGGCAATTTCGACCTGACCAAACATTCCGGATGCCATCACCCTCTGAACAGCTAACACGGCCCCCCTTTCGTCCTGAACAGCAAGTAGGTGGGAATTTCCGGCCAGATCAACAGGCTCAAAACCAATTGCCTCCTGGACAGCAGCCACCTTTTCGACCACAGCAACAGTTTCGTCCAACGCTGCCTCCGGAGCAGCACTCTTCAAGGCCAGAACTACAGCAACCGCATTCTGTACAAACCGACAATCGAACCCCTCCATTTCAATCAGATCAGGTAATTCCTTACTAGTTGACAAGAAAACGAAAAGCTGTTAGCGCATAAAAATGACATTGATCATTAAGTGTATATAGGGAGAAACAGAAACAGTCTTCTGAAAATAATTATGTGATGTGATTGGAGCCTCCCCTCACTTAGCATTAAGGCTTTCTATCATGATTCATTGCTACACGTGTTTGATAATTTTAGTGACAAAATAAATAAATTTAATTTCTCTATTTTTGAACAAGTTACAGGTTTGTATTCAAATATTCACCAACCTTGTAGCTTTACAAGCCGACTTTCAGACTCGACTCCTATCGGATTTTCACCCAGTAGATTCGAATAGAAAAAGCAAATTCTCCATTGGAATCTAATCGTATGTACTAGACATACTTGCAAAGTTTTTCAAATCGAAGTAAAATAGGTACAGAGAGCATGAATGGAAATGTGTTCAAATTGTTGTTCTGTGTAACCATTTCAGTTTAATCAACAACCTAAGCCGCCAATGCAACAAGGGCCGCCTTTTCGTTCTGATTTTCCGCCGAATGAACCTACATCGAAACGAGGACCTCAACCAATAAATCCCGATGGAAGGGGTCAGGAATCAATTCCGTCGCAACAACAACAACAACAACAGCAGCAGCTGCCATTTCGAATGGAATCTCAGTCTACACAACTTATTCCACAACAAAATCCCCTTCTACTGAACCAGGCAACCAATATACTAATGTCTTCTCGTTCTTATCCCGAAACGGGCGCTTTTTTATCTAATCAACCCAATCTGTCGACTTTTCCTCACGGAAGCTCTCAGGCTAGACGACCTACACCTTCACTTCTTCAAGGAAATCAAGGAAACAGGCCGACAAGTGTGACTTCCTCAGATTATTTGACTAGTTTTTCTGTAGCCCTTGCGCAGACGCAGTTGAGTCAATACCAGAGTTCGGCTTCGCAGCAACAGACTCAGCAATTCCAGCAGCAGTTGCTTCTTCAACAGCAACAGTTGATTCTTCAGCAACAAGAAATGCTAAGGCAGCAGCAGACGCTGCAGTCTCACGAACATGATCAGACACAGATAGGACTTCTTCTGCAGCAGATTTTACAACAACAAAAACAATTGGCCGAACTTGAATTAAAAGTGAGAGAGAAAAATGAGGAAGAGCACGAACATAGAAAAGATTCTTTTAAGAATCTTGATGTCCAAGGACAAAAGCCCGAAGACAATTCTAAGAAGGAAGAAATATCTAAATCCGAAGTTAGCGAGAAACACAGGATCCATGACAACGCGGATCCCCCGTCAGTGTCTTGTGTTAATCAGCTGGCGAATACGAAAAAAGCTGAAAACACTGAGGCAGCTAACGAAGAAAAATCTAATTCAGTCATTCCCTCGTCTGCTAACACTAAACCATTTGTGCCCGACTATGCAAGTATGTCCCAATGGTTTATGAATCTTCCTAGCAACCAGGTTGATGTAGACAAGTCTAAAGATTCTGTTGATAACAGAATTGAAGCTCAGGAGGACGAAAGCGAATCGAACAAAACTGGTGGTGAAAGGAGTGCAACAGCGAAAAATGACAGTAATTGTAACGAGTTAAAGTCTGATTGTACAGGAGGACAAGACTCCCAACACGATCCTCAACAGCCTAAACTGGACAATAATCCCCCAGAACATACTCACGAAACAGAGGAACCCAAACAAAATGAAAATGAAAATGAAAAGAATGAAAGTAAAAAAGAGGAAGAGAGTGAGGAAGAAAAAGAATCAACGTCATCCACCTCTGAGGATCCAGATGAAGCACGTCGTCGCGAAATTGAAGAACAAATCAAACGTATCAAAGAAATTCAGCAGCAACCACATGATCAGCCACCACAACTGAGTGGATATCTGTACGAACCTGGGAAACTGCCAGTCGTCGTAACCCCCGATCAGAACGAACACAAGCCGAAGGATGAATCGCGAAGATCTTCGGACCCAACAAATCCAAACGAACAGAGAACAAACGATGAGACCATTGATTGCAGATTGCATTCCGATGGCCCGAATCAAAGCGAACATAACCCGAGTGATGAAACCAAGCCTTTCGGAGCCCATTCTTTGGAACCGAGTACAGGCGATGACAAGCCGAGTGAATCTGAGAGCTCCCCGCCGACCGCTGTACCGAATCCAAACGAACTGAAGCCAGTGGATGAAAAGAGAGACCGAAAGCCGTCTTTTCATCGACAGTGCGGCCATTACTATGAAACTCAGTTATCTCGTCTTGGTCATGACGCAAACAACACGTGTCTTAGTGACGATGAATCCCTGCAGGCTTTAATTTCTACAGTCCAAGGGTTCGACAATGTCGTCAAGAGCCTTGCTACTGCCAAACAAGGCACGATTGCTGATGGGTTCTCCATAGAGTGGAAGGTAAGAGGCAACAGATTAATATCCCACGTCTGAGTTCTTGAAAAAGACACACGAACGCGACTGAGGCTTCGTGCTAAATCACGCTTGGTGGCTCGAAACGATTGAAATTTCTTTGACTTTTTCTGTTGCTTAAAATTATATTTTTACGAGTGAACCGCGAACAAGTCAGAGAGAAAAGTGTGACAGCAGTACAAGTCAAAGAATTGTCAGTTGTTTCACGCCACCAAGCGTGATTTAGCACGAAGCCTCGCGTTCATGCATTTTTTCGATCACTCGGAAGTGGGCTATGTTAGTAATTAGTAATTAAACAATTTATTAATTATTACTAAATGTATGGGCACTGTAGAGTTGGCACTAGTAATAGGGTCATCATACTTTCATTAGCTTCTCATACATTCATCCCGTTTATTCACTCATTCGTTCACTCTCAGTTTTATTCCTAACTCGTTTCATTTTTTTTTCGTTTCGTTCTGTAGGAACTTGTACGTCTACAAGAACTTGATTCTGCTTCCATGGCAACCCATGCTGCGACCTTGAACCAACCAAAAAATAGATATCGGGACATCCTGCCGTGTAAGTATCCTATAGCGGATCAGCCGTACCGTAGCTGTACCATACTTTACCGTAACCGTAACTGCTGGTTGTTATTGGATCGTGTTGCTTTTTGTACGTACTGTTTTCCCATTTCAGATTACGTGTCATTCCCTTGGGAATAAGATTCTTTGTTTGAAATTCGTCCATATTAATGTATCTTCACGAGCGTTGGCAGAAAACAAAGAAATAATATCCAAAGGAATGAATACGTGACCTGAAATGGAAATATATGGCACCCAAAGCAAAGAGGTTTACTGAATACTTGTAAGTGTAATTTGTATTCTTGATATAAACAGGGGACCATTCAAGAGTCAAGCTGCAATCAAAGGAAGACAGTGATTACATCAATGCAAACTTCGTCAAGGTACGCACGCTGACTACACATTTTCATTTCTTGCATACACTAAATTGAAAGAAGACATTGTAGGGTTCAAAAGGTTAAGTCATCGAAGGTGAGACTGAAGGGGATCCTGGATAAACACTCAATGAGAGACATATTATTCGTTGTACATTGTTACTCTTGAACCTTGCTTTCTTCAAGAAGTCAAAGGAATGCTCGAGAGTCACAACAGATTTTAAGTTGCTTCTTCAAGCTCATTTTTCTCAAATAAAAAAACCTGAGTTCCTGACGTGGTTCGAACCCGTAACCCACTGGATGGTAACAGATATCAAGCCCTTTTAGTCTTACGTTCTAAATAAAGTAACCTTTTTAAACCCGACGTTTTTTTCGATTTCTTATATGAAATAAATAAATAAATAAATCTTTTTCTTGAAGTGCCTAGTCGTTCTAGCGCTTTTGCACTAGTTGGGGGCACTATCACTCACACACACTACCACTACATTAACTGTTTTAAGCATACAAACTCTCAGCTCACATGTTAATTTTTACGGAGGGAGGAAAACCGGAGAACCCGGAGAAAATCCCTCGTGGCAAGGGAGAGAGCACCACATCTAACAAACTCTACTCTCATGTGGCATCCGCAGGGCTCGAACCAGCGATCCGACCCGTTGGACTCACAGTGGTGAGAGGCGAACGTTTTACCGCTACACCACCCATGTGCCAGAATTCCTCTTTCTTGTTTATCATGAACTCATTTTTCTTGCTTCATCATACCTGTGCACATATTAAAATCGAGTTTGCATCATAGTCACATAAATGGAAACTTAAAAATCTCGTGGAATGCTTTTCGTTATTTAGGACGTTACTCCTCTGACGCCATTGTTCATCGCCACACAAGGTCCCATCGCTACAACCCTGACAGACTTCTGGATGATGGTCTGGGAGCAACAGTCGCCACTTATCATCATGCTAACGAAGGAAGTCGAAGGCAATAGGGTTTGTGAACTTATTACTTGTCATTTATTGACCGCATACTTTTGCGCGGCTGGCTGCCAATCGCGCCTTATGTTTGCAGCCCGTAAAGTCCTTTACTGATAATCATTGTAAGAGCGCATTCAAACTTGGATAATTATTTCGATTTTGTTAATCCTTCTTTCTTATTGGTTGGTTACAGTTGATGTGTCATCAGTATTGGCCAATAGACGAGGGGCACACAGTCTTGTATGGACCAATCAGGGTCTCTCTCAAGACACTCCACACCAATCCATCGTTGGTCAAGAGAATCTTGCATGTGCAGTGTAACGACGTAAGTCACGTGACATGACGTAATTATATTTGTGCGTCGTATCGCAGGCCGCCATTTTGAAAATCCCTTATCACATGTAGCTTATGCGATAAAAAGAGGGAGTTGTGGTTAATTTTCACATAATGTTTTCCTTAATCAGAACAATAATTTTAGTATCATTTTAGTACAAAACTATTAAAGTGGTTACAGGTTTTAAGGTGTGGTAATACGGGCAACAAAATCGTGCAACTTGTCGCGCAACAGTGATGCGTTGAAAGTTGCAGAGCGATTGCAACATCGATTTTTGTTGCGTGACAAGTTGCGTACATGGTGGTAATACGAGCAACATCGCTCTGACAACTTACAAAGCAACATTGTTGCGCGACAAGTTGCACGAATTTGTGCTCGTATTACCGAACCGTTAGA
>JAADYU020089562.1:0-13381 GCA_011763375.2 Heteractis magnifica | reverse complement strand
TAGTCGTGAAACGTATGTCAGATGGGATAGACATGAAACGTATATCAGATAGGATAGACATGAAACGTATGTCAGATCCAGGGATAGTCATGAAACGTATGTCAGATGCAGGAATAGATATGAAACGCATGTCAGATGTGAAAGTCATGAAACGTATATCAGATGTGATAGTCATAAACGTATGGGAGTAGTCATGAAACGTGTGTCAGATGGGATAGACATGAAACGTATGTTCGATAGTCATGAAACGTATGTCAGATGGGTAGACATGAAACGTATGTCAGATGAGTTAGACATGAAATGTATGTCAGATGAGGTAGACATTAAACGCATGTGATATGGGATAGACATGGAACGTATATCAGATAGGATAGACATAAAACGTATGTCAGATGCAGGGATACGCATGAAACATATGTCAGATGCAGGAATAGACATGAAACGTATGTTAGATGGCACAGTCATGAAACGTATATGAAATGTTATAGTCATGAACGTATGGTAGTAGTCATGAAGCGTATGTCAGATGTGATAGTCATGAAACGTATATCAGACGTGATATGGATGAAGGTATGGGAGTAGTCATGAAACGTATGTCAGATGGGATAGACATGAAACGTATGTTCGATAGTGATGAAACGTATGTCAGATAGGTTAGACATGAAACGTACGTTCGATAGTCATGAAACGTATGTCAGATGGGATAGACATGAAACGTACGTTCGATAGACATGAAACGTATATCAGATGGGTTAGACATTAATGTATGTCAGATGGAATAGTGGTGAACGTATGGGAGTAGCCATGAAACGGATATCAGATTGGATAGTCATAAAACCAATGGTTTTGAAAGGGGGGTCCATTCTTTAAACGTAACAGACTGTATATGTGATAATCAAAGTTCTCAATGAGACGACTCACGGATATGCAATCGCTTGGAATTACTTGAAATCGGTAATTGTAAAGAAAATAACACCATCCTATTACAACAGGAAACAAAGCAAAATTTCTAACATTCTTAATTTGAAAAGGGGGGTCCAGCGGACTTGTTGTACGTCCCCTGGATCCGGCACTGTAGACATGAAGCGTATGTCAGACATGATAGACATGATAGACATGAAACGTATGGCAGAGTCATGAAAAGTGTGTTAGGTGGGATAGAAACGTGTTTTATTGCGAAAGACTAAAAAATGTTTCTGTTATAGCTAGTATGAGTTCGAGAAGGAACTGGAATAATGTTAAAGATGTTTTCAAGCACTTTTTAAAGTGGTTATTAAGACTGTAAAAATATGAAAATACGTTTCCTTTAGCAGTAGGACTTTCAATTGTGCGTAGTAAGGGATCTAGTGTGTGGGCATAAGAATTCTTTCTGGCTTAAGACCCATCTAACATTGTTACAATGTTAAAATATCTTTATAACTCGAAGTAAAATAAATAAATGCTGAATATAAAGGAACTTAAAGACACAACGTGAAAAATAGTAAATTATTACGAAAACCGGAAATAAGGTCTTTTTTAGTACCAGGCTTCCCTCGCAAAGAAACCCCAAATTAGTATTCAAAATGGCAGAACTCATTGTAGGTTTGTGATGGCGGCGAAAAATATAACTTTTAGGTAAGAAAACAATGTAATATCTACAAAATAAGCTCTAGAATTATACTTTTAGCTTTTATTTATCATTCCACGCATAGAAATAGCCATTATTTTGGTGTATTTTGGTTTACATTTTTGTATGAAATTGAAACTTAATATAACCTAGTTTCGAACGATTATGAAATATTATACAACATGAAAAATAGCTTTTAGAATTCTAGACCTTAAAAAGCTTCTTTAACAGAAATTATTCATAGGTAATTCTGTTTAAAATTACTTATTTAATTTATTAATCATAAGTAGAAATATTATCATAAAACTGTTGCAAAATATAAAGATTAATTTCATCTGATCTGTTAATTGGTATGATAGAATATCTTTTTGTTATTAAGTTTCAGTTAACAGTTCCTGATTTGTAGATGAATTAGCAGCTTGCTAGGATTTCTTCTATGAACTTGTCATTTGCCGGTTGTGGATTCCTGGGTGTGTACTATCTGGGTGTGGTGAAATGCCTCGTTGACCATGCACCACAGTTCCTACGCAGCATCAAAGCCTTTGCTGGGGCGTCGGCAGGGTCTCTTGCTGCTGCGATGCTTGCCACATCTGCACCAATCAACAAGTGTTCTGATTATGTAGTTGAATTGACAAATGAAGCTCGTAAAAGCACTCTTGGGCCATTCAGCCCACAGTTTGATCTGGTTGGTAATTTACGTAGAGGAATGGATGAATTCCTGCCGTCAAACTGCCACAAGATTGCATCGGGGAGACTGTTCATATCGGTAACTAGTTTGAAGACCAGGAAAAATTATATCATATCGGAATATGAATCCAAAGATGAGCTAATAAAGGTAAGAATTTTTCATTTCATGTTTCATCACCAGATTTCTCCTGTTGTCTCTACCACCAACATGGCTGCTATGCCTTTGTCTTTTGATCCTCTGAATGACTGCCTATTTTTCATAACCCACTCTTAATTCAAGATATCCTAAAAATCCTGACCCTCCCCTCCCCTCCCCCTCTACTCTCATAAGACCACAGGAAACCCACCACATTATTCTCTCTTTGGCCACAGGTGTTAATTGCCAGCTGTTACATTCCTTTTTATGTGGGGCTCGATTTTCCAGAATTTAAAGGACAGGTAAATACAAATAAAACCCACTTTTATCTAAACTGATATTCCCATTGGTATAATGAAGAAAGGGTATTTAAATTCTGATATTTTCGTTGACTGGGCTACCTGTGGTGACACAGGGTGCCCATCGAAGTATAAAATTTCTTTTGGAGCCTAAAATTCCCCTTTATTCATTTTGACCACAGAAATGGTTGGATGGTGGCTTAACCAATAATCTACCAGTTCTGCCATTTGGAGAAACAATCCTTATCTCGCCATTCAGCGGCAACAATATTCATATATCACCAGAGGACAAATCACAGGGCATTACTGATATAACCTTTCGAAATATGAACATTTACGTCAATAGAGAAAATTTACAAAGAGAGCTTAGGATGTTTATTCCACCAAAGAGAGAGGGAATTGAGGAAATAGTTCAGACAGGATATGATGATGCACTGAAGTTTTTACGTAGAAAAAATCTCTGTGATTATTCCTTGATGGTCATTTGATACTTCTGTAGAAAAATTACTGCAATTACCTTCTCAATATTCTGCAAACTCGGATATTTCAACGGCTTGTTGTGAAATTGGTTTTTCACTGCCATCAATCAAAACTTATCAGTCGACAGCTTTTATATTTTTGACTAGCAGCAAGTGAAAAAACAAATTCTAATGGGCAGCTCACAACTTACCAAGCTCACAGAATATCGAGAAGCACAGTAATGCTAGGTTTTTGCTATAGAATTTATAGGTTAGATATGTTAGAATTTGTAGATCAATTTATCAATAATTATAATTCCATATATAATCTTTACTTTGGGCGTAATGCTTTCCCATTTCAGACCACGTGTCATCCTCTTGAGAATAAGACTCTTGTTTGAGATTCATCCATATTAACATATCTTTTCAAGTGTTTTTTGAAAAACAAAGAAACAAAACCCAAAGGGAATGACACATGATCTGAAACATTACACCCAAAGTATGGAGGTTTGTTGCATAAATGAATAATTTACAGAATGAAATCAATATGAATTGTAAAATTTAAGACGCTGGGGCTCACTGCAAGTTTTGAATAAGATTGAGCATATTTCAATGGGGGTTTTGCAACTGATGGACCATTCATTTTTTATCATGTTGAGGGGAAGTTCTGGTTGGTTTTTGAAACATCCACATGATTCCCCCTCTACATCTAGTTATGTTTTGTGCAAGACACTATGACCAAATATTTGGCTGACCTCAACAACCCCACTTGAATCTAAATTTTTTAGATGCCCCAAACCCCCCCCCTCCCCCAAAGAAACAACCTTTCCTCCCCCTCCTGTTATGGTCTTTAACCAATACTATATCATACTATTTCATCTAGTAGTTTATCTCATGATGATAATGGGCTCCCTGTGGCATTGCTGTAAATAGAATTTCACCTTAGATTTCCTATGACTGTGAAAAGTTAGCAGTACGAACACGGTCGTGACACGGTCAAAGCACGGCGAGGCACGTCAAAATTCTAGAAAACATCTCGGTTGCGGCAAGGCACGCTTATAGCACCGACTGTGCTGTGAGCTTTTCACAGCCTCTTTTCTTAATTTTGAATTCATATGATTAATAATCACTAGATTGATCAATATCTGGTAATGATTGAATTACCAAATACTTATTTGCAAAATATTCCTCAAAATATTCCAAACTGCGGTCTTCATGAGATCAGTTAAAGTATTTTTATTAGTATGAAATAGTAAAAAAAATGTGGGGAAAAAACAAGGTTCCATAACTTATGTACAGACTGAGCAAGCGAGGTTAATAAGATGTTTATTATATGGCAAGGTGAACACAAAAATAAGGTTGGTGGTCCGTAATGTAAGTTATGGACTGCGAATTGGCCAGTGAGAGCGCGTGAAATTACTTTGCCATATAATATATAATTTTCTATCATTTCTATAAACATCTGGGATGGATATATATGTTTGTTTTTCGTATATCCGTAGTCGTCATCATTGTAATTATCATTGAAAGTAATTAATATATTCTATATTCGAGGGAACCTAGTTTGGTCATTTTAGTACTTCCCTAGGTTTTGACAATGAAGCGACTGCCATTTGCGCATACTTCAGTGCAGTTTTCTTTTAAAATCCAAAACAAAACTAGTTTTTCTCAAAAGCAAAAGATTGCTGAATCAACAATGTCGTCTTGGAAACAAATTGCCAACTTCGCTCTAACATTAAGAAAAGTCGCTGGAATTTAAACTGTGTTACTTTAAACTTTGCGAATTTGCAGACCTTTTTCCGAAAAATGGTTAGACTTAGAACTATTTCTCCGGAGAAAATTGCTGTTTAAAAACGGCCAAACGTTTTCCTACATCCACTTCTTCATTTCCAGATATCGGGCATACATTTAAAGAAACTTTTTTAACGATGTGGTTTCCTTACATCTCGTAGAAATGGTTTGATGGCGGCTTCACAGACAACCTTCCCGTCCCAACACAAGGAGAGACAATTCTCGTGTCTCCATTCAGCGGGAACAGCCACATCTGTCCACAAGATTCTTCTAGACCATTAACAGAATTCTACTGGAGAAAAATGCATGTTCTCGTGAACAAAGAGAATGCGAGACGTGGTTTGAATGTACTGTATCCTCCAAGACAGGACAGAGTTAATAAGTTGTACTCGGCTGGGTTTGACGATGCCATGAGGTTTTTGAAAACAAGAGGATTGCTTGGTTAGAGAAAGCTGCATTCATCGTTAACGAACTCGAGAAAGCTAGCTAGTGCGGTGTAAACATTTTTAAAGTTAAATCTTAATAAGCCACGTTCAAATACCTTTGGAATCTTTTCATTCATCAGAAGTAACTCGACTCTTTCTTAAACTGTACAGATTTTAGTTTATTGTAGTTTATTGAAATTCCAAGGTCACTTTACACTTTACGAAAACGAACTTCTATGACTAACTCGAATATCTGCGAAAAGTTTGAGCACGAAATGCCCTTCGAACATTACAGTTGAAGCTTTTTCCACGTTATCTAGAATACCCATTGGTGTAGAAATTGTTGAAAAACTCCAAGCTTTTAAAATAGGAAAATCAGTTTGGCGGTATTAGAAAAAACTACAAAATTACATAGGCTTAAAAAAGCGAGTAAGAGAGTGGAGTCGAATCGAAACGTTACATAAAGTTCACTTGTGTGTGCGAAGTTTCTAAATATATAAACCATCTTCGCCTATGAATGCAATTTTGCTGTAACACCAAACTGTTTCCTTGTTACAAATTATTTCTTTTATCAAAATTATTTACCTTAACTTACAGAGAATTTATTTAGTTAATAAACTTATTTAAGTTTCCGTGCAAATTCAGAGTAGCTTCGCGTTGCTACAATACTACAAATTGTAGTTTATAAATTCATGTCGTTGCTAAGTTGCGCCCCCTTTTCGTTGCTTGGATACCAATAAGGTCGTTGCTAGGATACGTCTACCGTTGCTTAGATACTAAACAAGTCAGAATAAGCAGCGATTTGTACGGTGATAGTTCCCGGTACTTCTTCGTATTGATGTCGACGGCGGCCCTTGAGGCGGTGTGTTGACTGGGTTTTGGAGTTGGTGATGTCGATAGGTATCTTAGTCTGACCCATGAAGGTGTCAATCGTCCAGTTATAATCCCAGATCTAAATGAAATTCAAAATAACGCGCATTATGTAATTTACTGAGATATTAGTAAAACACTGTACAAAAGCCATTGAAATGCAGAGTTACCAGAAATAAATTTCAGCAGGAAAAAACATTCAAGTGTCGAAAGTATTGCCATTGAAGCCATTGAAGTGCAGAAAAGAAAGCCTTTCAAGTGAAAAATATTTAAAAGCCATTTGAGTGCAGTGTCCCCAGAAAGTAAATTCAGCAGAAAAGAAATCCAAGTGTCAAAAAAAAGTATCTAAAAGCCATTTAAGTGCAGAGACAAGGAATTTGAGAAACTCCAGTGCCGTAATAATGTAACTCATGGACGGACTTACCTGGATAACAATCTCGCTTTTCTGTGGCTGTCTGACGAAGAACAAGGCGCCAGAGTTCCATTTCGGCTCGAGTGTGTTCTTCAGCACTGGTGTTTTAACCTTTCGTCCTTCGCATGAGATTGTTGCATAAGGATCTGGAGCTGAATGGAATAACAAAGAATGAGAAACTGCGCTCACCGCTGCCAACGTCGGCCTAGTTGTCATGAAAACCGAATTTTCTCCATGGCTTGAAAATAAGATGTTTGCTACAAACTAAACTATACGTACAGAGCCGAGCTAGTACAAGGTAACAAAGGTTTCTGGACGTTGCATCTCGCAGGCAACGTTGCATCGTATCTCTAGAAAGGTCTGGAAGGTTCCTTTCAAGATGGTTGTCACACATCTTAAGTTGTGACGTCATACTTACTCAAGCTCACTCCTGACCTCTGCAGACCCGTTGCGCTCACGATGTAAACAGAGACGATACATGATGGGGCACGACATTGTGGAAGACAACACCAGATCTTGCTACCAACTGAATGCTCTTGATCCAGAAACCTGTGAGTGAAAAAAAAAAAATTAAATTCACCATCACCATCATCATCACCACCACCATCGTTACCATTATTAACATGATTTTCATCATTATCATTATCACCATCATCTATCATCATCATCATCTATCATCATCCGGCATCACCATCATCATCATCACCACCATCACCATCATCATCATCCGGCATAATCATCATCACCACCACCACCACCACCATCACCATCATCATCACCATCACCATCACCATCACCATCACCATCACCATCATCATCATCCGGCATAATCATCATCACCACCACCACCACCACCATCATCTATCATCATCATCATCATTCGTGTGGCTCATCATCATCATCAATACCTGGCACTTGATCGCTTCTCAGTGTAAATCCTTATCATGAAGTTTCCTGCTACTTCTGGTTCATAGGTAGAAGGAACCACCACATACCGTCCAGTACCAAGGTGCATGCGACTCATGATCTCACGAGCATTGATGAAGATCGAATCTCCTGCTTTTTCGAACATCGAATGAAGACGATATTTGCGGTTCTCTTCGACCTAAGAAAAGAAACATAAAGATTAAGGCTCGGACAAACGATGCGACGTTCCCTGCGACGTTGCTTGCAACGGGGAAATTGCACCGTGTGTCCATCGGTGCAATTGTTGCGCGCGACGTCGCAGAAGCAAAAACGATGTTCTGCTTTTGCAACGTTCCCTGTGACGTCGCGCGCAACAATTGCACGGGTGGACACACGGTGTAATTTCCCCGTTGCAAGCAACGTCGCATCTTGGTTTCGAGCTTTTAGTTGAGGTTATCTACCACTTTCCTTTGCCTTTATCATCGTCACTTACCTTCATAACGAAGAAACCAATGGTTAGGTTAGTTGCTCCTTTACTCTTGTCCTTTCTTCTGTCTTCTTGCATCAAGGCTATCATCACCTGTCCTGAGTTGCCATCCCTGATGTCGAACGCGTACTGAGAAACAAAAAACATATCTTCACATCTAGTTAGGTCAGACGAGGTTGCGCGGTGAGATTTAGCAAGCAAAAAAGTTAAAAATCAGGATTTTAGTAGTTCTGTCTTTTTTGAGGGGATACACCCGTCAAATTTGCAAGTGAGAGGGGCACAGTAGACCTCTTTCATTTGGGTGCAATGTTTTCAGACCATGTGTCATCTTCTTGGGAATAAGATTCTTTTTTTTGTGGTTCATACATATTCTAATATGTTAAAATATATCTTCTCAAGGGTTTCTGAGAAACAAGGAAACAAGACCTCAAGAATGACGTGATCTGAAATGGGAAAACATTACTCCCAAGGTGAAGAGGTCCATAGGGCTCTGAAGGGGATTTTCCTGTCTTTAGGAGGGTGTACACACGCAACACTCTTACCCTAAATCCAACCCTGAGGTACTACAAAAATACACAATCATTAAAGTGCTCCACTCTAAAGTTCAGCCAAGACTGTAGTTTAGACAGCTGTCAAGCAAATTATTTATTCCAAAGTTTTTCCTCACCTGAGGATTCTTAAGGAAAGTTCCTCTGTTCTGCACACATCCTCCAGCATTCTGTCCAGGGGTCCATTGGTAATTGTGTTTATAAACATGCCATTGCTTAAAGATGACATGGATAATTGATGGATTGATCACGTGACAAAGTGTTGCATTTGTAAAGTGTGAGCAGAAATCCTCAAAAGACATCCTATGTGTAACAAGGAAAGCAAAGTTATGGGTTGCTTTTTAACTTGATACAAAGTAATCAAACATTTCAGTGAACTTACCAGAATTCACCATCATTTTCAAAGTTTATTCCCAGTTTCTGTCTGTCACTCTCTTTTAACTTGTTCCACTCCTCGGATCTATGATTAAAAATTTTTGAATAGAAGTACTCCGCGTTGTAAAGCTGGTAATATTATAAGATAAAAGGAGGCAGCAATACAAGGTGATAAAGGGCAGGATAATTTGCCAATGCTTATGCCACTACAATAAAAAAGAGGTAGAATACTGCCATTCAGTTAGCTCAGTTGGTAGAGCATCGGTCTCTTGTGCAGGAGGTTGTGGGTTCAAGCCCCAGCCAGACCAACACTCAGGGTCTTAAAATAACTGAGGAGAAAGGTGCAGCCTTTGTAATTACATCTGCAAATGGTTAGGCTTTCAGGTCTTCTTGGACAAGGACTTTAAACCATAGGCCCTGTCTCCCATCCCTTCCTTAACCTGTATATGGGGGACATTAAAGAACCTGTTGAACTATTCACATAGGAGTAGGGGATTATCTCCTGGTTCAACAGCCTACCACAAATGGAGGCATAACATAGTTAATACTAATTATCCACTCATGATTGTAAGCTGTGCAGCTGCCAATGGTGCCTTAATATGCAGCCCGTAAAGTACTCCACTGAAAAGTTATTGTGAAGCGCATTGAGACAATGTGAAATGCACTATGTAAGTATCTACCTTTACCCAACACACTTGTGGGAGGGAGATGAAGAGGATAGATACTTTCCACCCTCTTATAAAAATTTTTTGGCTGCAGTATTGTCTGTAAATGCAATTAATTACCCATCACTCCATGCACCATTCCATTCTTTCTGTCCCCAAGGATTCCTCAGTCGAATCAAGTCAAAGTGCTGCTTATTAAACAAGCTCAACAGCCCCTCTCCAATGGTGATCTGAAAAAATAAAACCTCTTTGGATCAGATTCATGGGATCCCTGTGCCTTTTAAAATTCCACAGGAAACCCAACCTTTCTAACTGCTGTCACTCCATAGGCATGACCTTTGACCAAGCCTGTCTCTAGCTTTTGTTCCATCTCATTGCGGTTGGTAACCTGAAAATTCAAAAAGTGTGTTTTAAAACTACACAATTAATGAAAGTAACCTTTATAATTTTGGAAGAAGTTTATTCAGCTGGAGCCGCTCCCCCACCCCTCCCTACAAAGCATGCTTTCCATATAAGGTCATAACACAGGCAACCCATGGCAACTACTTACCTTGATAGAAGAACTCATAAGAGATTTGTCTTTCATTCCTTTTTGCATGGTTTTGAAGAGTTGCTCCCTTTTTTCGGCATCATTTGCATATCCTCCTTCTCTTAGGTTAATAGATTCGCCAACCCCTCCTGTGAAGTCCACCAGAGCATCACCAGTGTTACCAGCCTCTAGAGCTTCGTAGGTTCCTGCCATTCTAAAATAATGAGTTGTCATTAAGTTACATCCTGTAAAAATTAGGTTCACAATAGACTTGTCCTGCAATCCATAGATACTGTTGCTTTGTTGAACCAGCCAAAACTTTTATCGAGATTGCGCTATGAAATAAATGTTGATTACTAAAAATTATTTACGGTTTAGTTTTATGTTGTGTAACACGGAAAAACATTAACATGAATCGCCACAGAAATGTTCAAATGTCCCTGAAATCGCGAGGTTTGTAGTTTTGTTTGTCCGACCCTCCATATTCCTTTGGGGAAAACATTACGCTCTCATTGGTGGAGCTAGTGTTGGCGAGATCAGTTTAGTATTGCATCATATGTATTGCATCATATATGTAAAGTACCAAATAACAAGATCTAACTGGTATATGAGAATTTCTAGCACAATTTTTATTTTTAATTCATTTGGTCTTTTCTTGCATCCTTACTTTTTCTCTTTCAGTTTCCCACTCCACATTTTAGCTCTGATCTTTCATTTTGCCTTTCATCATTCCATGAAATCTTTAAGTAATACTCACTTTGCATAAGCCTTTTCCACCAAAGCACTCCAGAACTCGTTCTTCTCTGTAGAGTGGATATAAACAAGCTCTCCATTGATGGTAGGTAACATGTCATCCACTACAACTTCTGTCCACTTCCCTTGCCTGTAGAACCTAAAGCGGAAGATTCCTTTGTAGTTATCAGGGTGTTCAGGGTCCCATTCCTGATGCTTCTTGTCTGGAATAACCTGAATAATGATATTAAGATATTATTAGTGCCAAATATCAAGGGAACATCACAACACTGTGACAATACCGGGTCAATATTTATGACAAGCTAAGAAGATACAAATATTATTAGCAGTACTTACATGTAACTATAGAATAATTCTAACATTATATCTATCAAATAATAGGGAGAATATAAATAGGGGAGGGGAGGGTTACATAGAAATGTTATAATATGTACAAGTTTGTACAAGTTAACCTTGTCCAGAAGTGAAGGTCGCAGAGCCAGTGATGAACACGCAGCCACAAACCAACAGTTACCAAGTTTTCCCTGTGTCACATCATGACTGTCAGCACCGCCTACAAACAGCTTTGGCTCAAGTGGAGCACAGATATCCTGTGCACAATAGAAGATGGAGAAGAATTGAACACATATCAACTAATCACAAAGCAGGTTCTAAAGAGGTTTTGTATTACAAACTTTTATACCACATTTTTCAAAGTCAATGAACACTTTTTAAATAGTGTTACCTAAAATATTTTAGTTTATAGATAATTTAGATCAACAGAAAAAAGAAAAAAAAGAAAACAACATAAAAATATCACAGTTATTTAAACTAATCTTAAATAATGCTTATTTTCAACAACTTAAGGATTTGATTCTAAGTCTTTTGAAAGCAAATTAATCAATAAAGCGTTAAAAATAAAATGCCACTTTATTTAAAGATAAATTATGTATTTTAAGAAAAGCAGTGAGGAATCACAACCTCATATCAAGCCTAGGTATTAAATTAATAAATATAATTTAATTTTAGGTTGTAAGAAATTTCAAGTTGACATGTGATACGAATAAAAAACGTTCTCGGGCTTTTTGTAATATTTGTCTTGTTAATATGCACGTATTCTTGAATTGAATACATTTGGAATAACGGAAAGCTCGTGAGAAACACCTCAAAACTTACTTCGAAAGTGAACAATCATGTCTTAATCGAGACTCGCTTTATAGTTAATCAGTTAAGAGAGGTTAAAACCGCTTAAACAACTAAAAACCCACAGATTTTGTAAAAAGAAGGATTCAAATGATTATGGTCATTTACATACTCAAATATAACGTGTAAATGTCCTGTAGATATATCAAGTTGTTTATTTCAAAATGTGCAATAATTGTAACATTAATCGGTGTGAAATGCACAACATAACTCTCTTAAACTATCAAGGCTGTTTATATCCATTTAAAGCTTGTTTTAAAAGCCAGTTTTGGTGTATTATTTCTTGTCTTACCTTAGGTCTCTTCCAGACAACTCGCTCAGCAACAGCTGAACGGCTGAAGAAGAGAGATTTGGTCTCTGGAGGGAATTCTTTGTCAACAAACAAGCTTTGCTCCCGTTCACACTGGGCTTTAAGCTTGGAATATCTCTGATCCCGAAAGTAGTAAAGGCGAACCATGATTAGAAACGCACAGGTTCGATAACTTCAAAATTGTGAATGCCTTGCTGAACTTAGAGCGCATTCACGCGAATCATTACTAGCACACCTTTCTAGAAGACTTCGACCGGAAGTAAATTAATGTTTTGTCTACTTCCCGTATATTACAATGAAAAATGATTTTCAAAATTACAAACAATATTTATGGGAAATCTTAGTCAAAGATGTGCTGTCTTCGTTTGCTGGTAAATCAAAAATTGATTGATCCTATACTTAAAAAATACCAGAAAATTTGGAAAGACATTCAAATACCTACAAAAGCAAACTTTGATTCCGAACTATCGCGTTAAGCATTATTATAAGCAAGTATAATAACTAAGGTTTTCATAATGAAAAATTTATGGTACGAATAAGGCACACAAGCTGTCATGCTCATTATTCCATGAAAACTTTCGTGTATTCGTTCATATAGAGTAAGCGATGTAAGGAATTATAAGGAATTCGATAGTTGTACGGAATGAGCGAGCATTTCGATTTATTTATGACTTGAAGACCTTTTAGCCATAAGTCGGCCGTATTTTTTCGTAGTATCACGTGTCATGTCGGAAGGGAATGAGGCCGAATGAAAGAAAGGAAATAAATAAATAAATAAATAAAAATATAAATGAAAATGAAAAAGATAAAAGTGGTCCTTTCGGGATTCGAACCCGGGTCTGCCACGATAATTTATGCAAAAATAACTGTGAACACACTAACCATACCCCCGAGACATTCCCTTGAAAGCTGAGGCGCAGTATGGATTTCCGAGCTTGACCG
>JAADYU020089451.1:0-13383 GCA_011763375.2 Heteractis magnifica | reverse complement strand
TATATTACGTGCAGTCGAGGCTGTCATTGAGCAAGATAGAACTGTGAAATGGTCTATTCCCCATTACAGAATTTTTTCTTATTCATTCAAATCAAAACATGAGTCATAAAGTTGAAATAAGCCAATTTTAAAAGATTTTTACCAAACGGTTTTGAGCTACGATTTTTTAAATGAAAAACTTTGCTCATATTTAAAGTGTTCTATCGTTGTCATAGCAACATCTTACGTCATATTTTCATTTTCATTCTAATCTTTACTTTATGGTCTTTGGTCCTTTGGGTCTATACTGTCATATATTGGCCATACAAAGTTTTTCAGGGTCCTTTTTGTTAGTGTGTATGCCAGTTCAAAAACCCTTTCAAGCCTTCTTAAAGTACCTCATAGGCTGTGTTTGTTTTTCCAATGAACTCATCGACACTGACTGCACCACCTACAAGCTCTATGGGCATTCCATTCTGATCAATAAAGAATACAGATGGCACACAGACAACAGGGTCTAATGCATGTTAAGGATATAATACATGTAGCTATCAAAATTAAGATGATATGAGCTGGAAAGGGCCACGGAGTAATTACGGGTGCTCCAGATCTCCATTTTCCTATCTGTAAAAATTTTCAATTTCACCCTTATACAGCAAGATGTGTGATAATTACAGTAGATATGGAATAAGACTCCCAAATGTGGAAAGCCACTATTTGCAGTGACTAAGAATGAACAAACCATAAAATAAAAAAGGATACAGAGCTGTGAAAACTGTTTGCACTCTTCACTGAAATAAAAAAAGTTTATTAATATTTTAAGTAATATATAAAGTATGAGCTGGAGACCTTTATGGATATTTAAAATGGCGAGCCGTAGGCAAGTCATTTTATGCCCATGAAGGTCAATCATGAATACTTTATATTACTTATGAAATGTCTAGGACTATATTTTTATGTTGCACTTTGATTTTTAAAATGAATTGAGTAATTTTGGCCGAGAAAATCCAAGTTAAAATGGAATGCAATTGAGGACAATTCTTTATCCTAATTAAAGACTCTGACACAGTTATGATTTTCTATTGTGTTTTGCTCATTAATTATTCATGAATTTTATAATAGTTTACAAATATAAATATGTAAGACACAGAGCTGAATAGAGCATGCTTGATAAAAGAAAAAAACCCAGAGAAAAGAGAGAAGTCTGACAGACAATTGTTTCTTCATTGCAAAATTAGAATAATTATGGTCATCAACAAGCTCTAATGTTAATTCAAAAAGACTGAAATACCTGTCATTTTCCAGTTTGATGGCAACACATTTCTCACTGGAGAATAATTCTGTGACCTACAAGATAACCATCAGAAACAGAATTCACAGATATTAAGCAATTATTGGATGGGGTTCAGCATGATATTGTAAATTGTCAAGACCTCAAATCTGTGTTATCTGCGTCAGCCTATTGCTTTGGCAGTTAACACAGATCTCAGTCTTGACAATTTATGATATTATGAAAGCAAAACAAATTTAATATGTAATTGTTTTATTATAAATTATACACTTTTAAAATTTAGGAAATCTATCCCTTACATTTACGAATACTTTTGTTTTATGTGTGCATCTAACACTTGGACTTTGAACTTGACATGATAAATCTATAATTATCTGCCAATTTTTCTGTATATAATACATCTATCATGTTGTTTTGTTGGCCTGTCAGTAGCAAGATATTGAGTTAAATGTTTAATAATATTCATTAGATGTAAATAGTAGAGTTTCATAGGAAAGCTGTAAGATTTCGAATGAACTTCCTATTTGATGTTGACAAACACAGCTGAGAGAATTGTTTAGATTCATAAATTGCCTGATTAAACATTTTCGTAATCTAATACTTCCTAAGGTAATAATTACCTTAATGTCTTAAATCCTAGTGTTCACCAATAGTTTTTCCCCTTTTATCGCATCATTTCATGAGTATCATTAAGTATTTAATATTATAAACGCATTTATATAATTATAATTGTCACCTTTGGGTCATCCCAAACAGCATTCATTGACGTTGAAGATTCATCTTTCCCTAGAACAAGACATATAACAAATTTAACTTTGATTCTTAATTTTAAGCCTTCTCTCAGTCAACCGTTTCACATTTTAACTAGACAAAGTAGAAAACTATATATTACTTAAGCTTATATGTCTGTAAAATTGTCTACTATCAATAAATATTTTCTAGCTTTGTATTTACTCACTCTGTTACTAAAAAGGAGGAACCGTTGATGAAGTAATATTAGTGACAAAATAAGTAGATGATTACAAATGGATTAGGAAAATTTTCCCACTTCTGTTTTTTTATTTCATCCTCCATCTCACCTTCAATGTAGACAACGAACGGTAGTTTCCGTTGTTTTGATGACATTATAGCCTCCGGTATACTCCCACTAAACCACTGCATCTTTTAAATTTGTTCTTGCTTTGAAATTAAAGATATGAGATAGAAGAAAATCTTGAAATACAAATGAGACTTGACGTGTCTCTCTCGATTTTGATGTTGAAAAGAAAATCAATTTGCTTGGTAACCTATCCTGTGTGTAAAAAACTCTTTCTTCCTAGGTGGGGTCATCTTTATATTTTTCTAAACACCATTATTAACTCCACGTTCCTCAAACCTAGCTTATATTAGAATTAAACTCCATTTAATTGCATAATGTGTTTATGAAAAACACTTAAAAAGCTTATTGATATGATGATCCTGAGTATTTAGCCTAGAACTATAGTTTAATTTTACCCCTCCCCCGGTGAGGAAGATGTGTAGTCATTCAAGATGGCGGCCGCTGTAGGACGTAAAGTACTTAGCTTTTCTCCAACCATTTCTACTCTCACAAATCAATTTTTCAGACCTACTCTATGCAGTGCAAAAATTAGCTTGTCTATAATTATAAAGAGAATGGCAGGTCACAGTCACTGGGCGAATATAAAATTTAAAAAGAGTCATATTGACTTTGCTCGAAGCAAGCTATTCGGCAGACTGGCTGCAGAAATAATTACTGCTGTTAGGGGTGAGTAGGATGTTTAGTATTGAAACTAGAGTTTATATTTTCCTATTTGAAGTTATTACGTAATGGTATGGTTCATCGATAGCTATTTACATTGTAAGTAATCTACACCATAAAAATGTTTTGGGCTCCCTGTGGCAAGAGAGCTTTCACAGATTTGAAAGGGCAAAAGCGACAATAAAATCATTTAGAATATTTATAGAATTCTAGTATTTTTGCCTCTACTTCCTTCTTTCCTTTTTAACCTTGTTTTTAATTTTTATTCTGTTTTTAACTTGTATATTGGGCTGCCTGTGATGCTGGGAGGAAGGTTGGCACACAACCATTGAGAGCAGATTTCTTATAACTGTGAAAAGCAGCTCATGGCTTGATTGGTGCCATATGCATGCCTTGCTGCAACTGTGATGTTTTTAGAATTTTGATGTGCCTTGCTGTGCCTTGCCGGTGTCACGACCATGTCAGTGCTGCGAGCTTTTCACAGTCATATGAAATCTGCTCTAGACTTCTAACGTCATTATAGCAGAAGTGGAAATAAGAAAATTTCAAGCATAATAATTGGTATATTCTAAAACAATTGCAGAAGGAGGAGCAGACATAAACTTAAACCCACGTCTTGAAGGAGTAGTTGAGCGTGCCAAAGCAGTAAACATGCCAAAATCCAGCATAGAAAATGCAATCAAGTCAGGTCAAGGGGTAAGTTGATGATCAAATTTCTTACCAATGCTTTCCTCCCCAAGAGTTCACTGATAATGAGTGGTCCCTTAATCAGCTCTTGTTTCTTTGTTGCTTGCACACAGAACAAAGATAACCCATTATCTCAAATTCTTCTTGAAGCAAGAGGGCCTGGTGCGTGTGGTCTTTTGATTGACGTTGTGACAACTAACAAAGTAAAAGCCAAGATTGATATTGCCAGCATCTTAAAGAGAAATGGGTATGGCCTTACCTTATTTGTCATTTCCTTTCTCAGCTATTACAACATACACAGAAACAGTTAGACTCTTCTCCAGCAAGTGTAAAAAAGACAAGTGCTGCTATAAATGAACAAATACTGCCCAACTGAGTCTGTGCATGTTGCTTATGCTTATGCTGGTAATAGTTAGAATAGCACCCCAAACTGACTTCTCGACTGTTTGTCAGCCTTTTGTTGGCTGTTTGTTGGCCATTTGTTGGTACTTTGTCAGCCGTTTATTGGCCGTTTATTGACGGTTTGTTGTAATTATTGGGTTCCTTTTTGGGTAAGGATGGTTTTCATGGAATGGACTTTTCACAATGGAAAATCCTTTTGATTTAGCACAATATTCCCTTTTTAGATAAGGGATGTCTGGCTTCAGATGTTTATCCCAGATAGGGGGAGGGGGTATGTGGTGGTATGTTAATGGCAGTGGTAACCCTTTCAAGAGTTCAAGAGTGAAGGTTAGCTGTGAAACACTTATCTATAAAGGTTTTTTTCATATTTTTAAACCTTTTCTTTTCAAACTAGGGGGGTAATGAAAGAAGGAGGATCTGTGACTTTTCAGTTTGAAAGCAAAGGTGAGTATAGCTATTTTCTGTAAAATTAAGATCACTGCTTAGTTTCTTTCAGACTGTTGACTTCTCATTGACAAAGTGTTTACTCTTTAATGTTTTCACAAAAACAAAAACCCAGTACTGTCACTGTTACTATTGTATTCATCCTAAATAACTAAACCTCTAGTTTTCCATCTTAGGTGTGGTAACAATCGAAGATTTTTTATATAATGATGAATTACATAAAAGAGAATACCCAGATGATGATATAGTGGGCAAGGTAAAATAGCAATCTGTCCTGTTTTTTAAAAACTTTGTCCTTGTATTCTTTTCTTTAGTTTGTTTAGACAAGCCTTAGCATCATTGCCATCAAAATACTGTCAATGTTTTTTATTATATATAGGCAGAAGAAATAGCAATTGAGGCTGGTGCTGAAGATGTTTATTTTACACAATTAGAAGATGAAAAGAGAGTCATCAAGGTGCCAATTTTCAATGAATTTAAGATTCCTTATAGATGATACATTGTATGACTTTGTATGACTGTAATTAAGGTTCTCTAATACAGGCAGCAAAGTCATTCAACTTGCAAGTTGCTTTGGAGCAAATTTATCTGTATTACCACTTCAAGCACAACAAATTTCCTAAGAAGAGTAGTAAAACTAAGAATTTTTCTGTTCAGGGTAATATTCTTTGCAGCAAGGAAAAGCTACACTACAAACTGTTATTATTATTGTTAAACTTTACAAATTTGTTGCCTGTATCATGTTTATTGTCACACCTAAAGTACCAGCAGTTGCAATGCACACTGCTCAAGATTTTTAAAAAATCCCCAGTTCACTTTATTTATACAAAAACCTGTACTATTTACAAATACCTGTACTATTTTACCAACACCATACATAGAATGAACTGCAATAAGCATTTACCACTTGTGTCACCCTCATTAAATTAAGTCTCTATTCTACAACACATGCCACATCTGTAAAGTAGATAAGAGAAAATAAAAAGGAAAGAAATAAAGGATATTGATGGAAAGAAAGAAATAATACTATATCCTTTTTCTCCCTTTCAATAGCCCACTTCTGCACAAAGGTTTCAATGTGAGGCTTCATGTATGATGCTCAGTGACCCATGACAGAGGAAAGAATAAATTTAATTTAGCATGAAGCCTCATACTGAAACCTCTGTGCATTACAAACAAAGCATATATGTGGGTATTCTTTTTCCCAGTCCATTGAACCTATCAATCAATCAATGCATAAGCAGAAGTTCATTGAATCATGTATGTCCTTTTTTTACAGTTTATATGTCCATTCAAAGAAATGAGGAAAGTTTCAGATGGCATATTATTGACAGAAGAAAAATGTGTTATACACTCCAGTGGATTAGAGTATTTTCCAAAGGTTATGACTACATTGACAGAACATCAAGTTGAACAAGCTGATAAACTAATAGACCTGATATTGAACAATTTGGATGTCATTCGGGTGTATGACAACATTAAGGATTACCCAAGTACAACTTGTAAATTATTTGCTGACATATAGCAATTTTATAATCTAGAATATAGTATATAATTTTATATAGCAATAAAAAACTATTGGCTGAATGAATTGTTGGGAAGATCTAAACTAATGATGTCAACAAGCTGGATCTATATGAAACACAAGATGCACCAGCTGGGCTGACCTTGTCTATCAAAAAGAATTATGGGTCATTCTGAGGAGCAAGATAAATGGTAAAGATGATCTGTAATGTCAAAAAGGACAATAACCTTGGAATGGCAAATTAACTATTCTTTCATTCCTGAACACAATTCTTTGCTAGCCTTTCTTGCAGAGAGAATTTTCATTTCATTTAAAAAGGAATACCTATTGTATCTATACAACGTAACAAGCCTAAACAAAATGCAAGGCATGTAGGTCATGAGTGAGTAGTGTATTTTGCAATATCTAGAAATAGAAATTTCCACAATAAACCAAGGAAGGCTGTGAACTATAAACACAGTACATTAAGGTGTCAGTAAGTGACCTTACACCACATATACTGAACATGCTACTGTAACTACTTACTGACACCTTACAGACTGTGCATGTATGGTGCATGTACAGTGTAGTTCACAGTTGCCATAAAAAAAACCCAGATTTATCTCTTTAGAAGATAACTTGTGGCCTAAAATGAGTTTGTAATTTATTGGCCTTCAAAGCTAGTTTGGTTTGATGTTTACTCATTTGCTGTCGTTCCACTCTCACATCCCTCAGTCTTTGCCTTGTCTTTTCAGTGATTGTGCCATGCCATCCCAGTGCCTTGTAGTCAGCCATAATGCTCTTTTTGACCTTCATCTGTTGTCGACTCTCTCTTTCTGGTGGTAAATGCTGTCTATAGTAATGTCGAAGATCTCTGTGCCCTGCCTTTGCACCTGATGGCAGGCATAGCTCATTTGTAGTCTCATCAACAGTCAGCTGTCTACCCATGTCAACATCATTGTCATTATCATCATCATTTGTGTTGCTGTTACTAGGATAACTACTAGTGAAGTCATAGAAATCAGAATATTCCAAAGCAGCATCTCCCTCATAGTCTAATTTTGTGTGACTTTTACTGATCATGTGGTTTTGAACAGCTTCAATTGAGAGAAATGCTTTGCTTTTTTCATTGCAAAACAAACACATTTTCCCAATTCCAACTTTTTCACCGAGATATCCAATCAAACCCTTCAGGTCTACAACATATTCCAGATCAGGAATGAAGAAGCTATGAGATCTGGACATGTGTTTCATATTTTCTTCAAAGCTAAGACTTTCATGTGGACAGAAAAGACATTCTGTGATTTCAAGAGCTTCATCTTCGCATTCTTCAACCTCTTCTTCATCTGAACCTGCGTCTTCTGTATCCGCTTCTTGTACACTATTTTCTTCAGAAGAGCTCCTCTTTTTCAAACTCACGACGCCTTCGGTCTTGTTTGAATCACTGTCTTTAGCTTTGGCAACTATTTCGAGGTGTTTCTTCGACTGCATGTGGTTTTTGTAAGCATTCTCTGAGGAGAAGTTCTTGTTGCAGATTTTACAGTGCATTACAGTAGATTTCGTCTGTTCTTTGGCCGCTGCCTCAGCTCTTTGAGCAAGAACCTTTTCCTGAAACACTTCTGCGGTAACAGGAGGCATCTCGGCGACTTTTCTCTTGAGATTATAGCGATGCCAGTCGGTTTTGTAGTGCTTTCTCTGTAAATCACCATCTGCAAATCCCACACGACATGTTAAGCATGTGTAAAGTGGCATTTTTATCGGCTTTGATTTCACGAATCAGTCAATTTAAGACTCCAAAGGCGATCAAAAGTTATTGGAAAATTCACTCACACAGCCAAGATGAATGAATCAAAGAGAAATACTTATACTTTTACACAAATATCAAGTTCAACCACGTTTCAAAAAACCTGCATCATCATTGTGCAATCATTTGCTACGAACGCTGGGATATCACTGTTTGGGGTTCCTGTGGTTTCTTTGACCCTGATTATAACTTAGGGTTATAACTTATTTATAATCAATAAGTTATAACATTAACTAGATAGAACAGATGAAATAATATGTGATTATTATTTTAAGAAGGTTTTGGTTTAAAATTGAGTTAAATTACTAATTTTTCGATTTTTTGATGTTTGCGAAGCCACAATTACTTCAACAAATATGTACAGCGGAAACAAAATTAGTAAGATATGTACTTCATAAGCGCTCATATCCCGATCTCTACTGGATAATGTATTGATATGCGCTGCTTAAAAAGCAATAAATGAAGTATATAGCTGACGATGATTTCCGCGGTCATTTCAATCAACTTTCACTTTTCTTGCAGGGTTTTTTTGAGGAAGTACAAAAACCTGCACAGCAAATGTTATGACCTTTAGTCATTTTTTGCGTGAAATAGAATCATGAGTGCTAATCTCACGGATGAGCAACGGCGAAAAATTGACGAAAATCGTCGTAAAGCCTTGGAGAAGAGAGCAGCTCGTCTGAATCAGTCGAAGCAACAGAACTCAACGCTGACGCTAACAAAAAATGTCGTTAACTCTTCTGGCCCTTCTTCTACGCATCAAGTAACTCATCATTCAAATAGCATTGAACCAACAGCCTCGGGCTGTGGGGACATTGACGTCGACGGAGCAAGAACACTCCCTGGTCAGGGTTCAAAGTCTTCAGTCATTACAACACAAACTACAAATGGGAATGAAACATCGACATCACAAAATAATAGCATTCAAGACTTTGTTGCTAAATTTGCAAGGCCTGGTAGTTCAAAGAGCTCTTTTTCTAAAAAGGACAAAGTTAAAGCAGATAATTTATCCTCCACAAACAACAGACCAGAGCAAAGTCAACTACCAGGAAACGACAAAGCTTGTGGTGCACCTGTTTCTGGAGTAATGAAAGATACCAAAGTGATAAAAGGAACATGTATGCTTATTGAAAAAAAGCGGTTTACAGTCAAAGTTGGCTACCATGCACAGCTAATTGGACTATTTAAGACGATACCTAGTCGAAATTATGGTGGGTTTTTGTCTTTCCATAATAATTCAGCTTTGAATACATATATATATATATATTTCTTTCTTTCATGATTGCTGAATCTTGTGAGAGAGCAGAAAGCAGATTATGACTGTTTAAAAAAACTTTGGTTTCTCTGAGATAGATAAACAGGGTGCATTGTGGCATGATAAAGTCGATAAACAATAAATGCTTGTCCTCAAGCTGCACGCACCATGTGCCACGTACCATATTTGCTTTCTAAGAAAAGGCATGCAACTGTGTTGTATCTTGGCATTCTGATTGGATTGGCAGTGACCTCAGACACTGTGACTGGTAACTGTAGGTAGTTCTTATTTGATATTCCTTGATCTACACCCAACATATATGCTAATCTTTTTGCCTTGATTTCATCTATACTGTAGATCAAACAACAACTACATGGAATTTTGCTTTGGAAGACTACAAAAATTTTAGTAGGTGTTTTGCAGTATTGCTTGTCATAGAGCAGATTCCACATGACTGTGAAAAGCTCACAGCATGAACACAGTCATGACACAGTCAAGGCACGGCAAGGCAAGTCAAAATTCTAGAAAACATTATGGTCGCAGCAAGGCACACTCACGACACAGACCGTGCCACAAGCTTTTCACAGTCATACAAAATCTGCTCTAAAAAATCAGTAATGTACATAGGGGGTTTTCATTTGTTATGGCATGAGGGGGCGTCGGCAAAATTTGAGCCTTGGCTACCAAGCATTTCAAACATTTACCCTTACGAACCTCAGAATAGTGTTGTTAAAACTTTCCAATTTTTTCAGTGACTTCAGCCAAGTCCCTGCAACCCAGTGTTTACATTGAGGGCCTGCCAAAGACTGTCTTGTCAGTATTCACCAAGACAACACCAGGAACTCTCAAGGAATTATCCACACAAGATATAAATTTGAACTCTGTTGACCCAAAATTGGTATCGTCCTTGATGTCCTTCCAGAAGCAAGGTGTGAGCTTCTGTATCCGGCATGATGGTCGTGCGCTAATAGCTGATGATATGGGTCTAGGGAAGACTGTCCAAGCACTTTGTGTTGCCAGTTACTATCGCAAGGAATGGCCTCTTTTAGTGATCACACCTTCGTCTGTGAGAATTACATGGCAACAGGTAACAACCTTCAGGTTAAGGAAACTAATATAATAGGGTAGCTGTTTTTACTCGGGTCATCCAGCTACATGAAGGGTGGGAGGGGAAAAATTTGTTGCAGAGAGTTCAAAAATTTGAACTTTTCTCTGCAACACTTTGAACATTGCACAAATGTTGCAGAGTGATAATTGATGCTACAATTTTTCTCTGCAGCAAAATTGTGAAATTGCATTGCCAGTGCAAGAAAAAATTGCAGTGTGTGTCGCCGGCTTAATTGGTTCAGCTAGCAAACCAAGGATAATAGACAAGTACACTCACCTGAGGTGCTCAGTCATCCAGGAGGTGGTTTAGATGAGTTAATAAATCCCTGTTCTATTTGCAGGCAATCATAAGATGGCTTCCTTCCATTAATCCACAACACATCAATGTGGTATTCACAGGCAAGGACAAACCCATATCAGGACTCATTAACATCATCAGCTATGACTTGCTGTCCAAGTTTACAGAACAGTTAACAGCCAAGCCTCCAAGAGTCATTATTGCTGTAAATATCAAATCTTTTTAATTTCATTTGTGTGCAGACATGTTCTGTGATGACACTAAGGACACCTGCGTAGGAGGCTAATTTATGTGAGAAAATGCTTATGAATGGCAACACATTGTAGTCCTAGAAGTGATGCACTACAGTAGTGTTTTTAGGTCATTTTCTTTGTTGTTTGTTCTGGTGTTTGTCTATGTTCTAACATACTGGTATGACATTTTGTGATCATAGCCTGAATATAGAATTATCAGAAGTTAAAATAATCGAGAAAAGCTACTCTCATATTCAGCCCCTAGATTTTCTGGAATAGTTGACTAACCAAATGCATTATATACTGATTCAATATGTTGCATTTTTTATGAAAAGGATGAAAGCCACTTCATCAAGAATTACAAGGCAGCAAGAACAAAAGTTGTTTTACCACTTGTCAAGGTATTCAACATAAAAATATGATAGCTGTAGACAATACATGCTCTTGGTCAATGGAGGCACTTTCAGAATTAAAATATACCTTCCTTACATTTGCTTGAACGAACACAGGATAAATGGTGAGGGGCGGATCCAGAATTTTTTGAGGGGGGTTCACCATTTATGTTCAGGTCTCAAGAACCAAAATTAGATAGTATTTAATCCATTATTGACTCGCTAAGTTGCTCATCTCGGGGGGTGTACCTCCCACACCACAACCCCCTGGATCCACCCCGAATGGTTTCAAGTCAACTGTTTGTCGACTCCAACCTAGACTTGAAACTATTTTTTCTAATACTGCATCTTTACTTTAAATGTGTTTCCTCATGTCTTGCCCTCCCAAACTATCTCTCACATTTTTTATTTGAGGAAGACAAATTAAGACAGAAACAATACATCACAGGGTTAAAACACCGGTAGTTGAAGCATAGCAGAAGTTTCAGAGGAACCAAATGTACAATCAAAACCACACTGTCTTTGAATAACACCTGTATTGCAAACTTTTGACCGTTTGGAGCATTTTGAGTAATTGGTGTTATGCAACGTTTTGTAAAAATTGATATTCTCCGTGATTAGATAACTAACTAGACTGATAACTTAACTAGAATGATAATTCGGAAATTGATATTTGAGTAGCTAAGTACGTTTTGGCTAAAAGTCAGAATTAAACCACAAGAAGTATTAGTGAGCAATCTAGCTAAGATACACTAAGAGTCTACCGCATTTAAATTGTTGGAAGAGCAATCAAAGTTAATTGTAGGATTAGTTAAGACTTTGGCCAAATTGAGTAATTGTAGTATTCTGTTCGTTAGCTGCTAAAAGACTCAGTTAATATTCTATGCTGATTATGACCTTGATCAACATTGTAGTCAAGTGAGACCTATGCAGAACTACATGGGATGGCTGCAGATTGTAGAATTAGATAATCGACTAGGGGAATTCCCTACACTTCAGGTAGTCAACCTGTAGAGCCTAACAGGCCTCCCAGTTTCCCTCCCAGATCGAGAACTGTTTTGTTAGAAAACTGCTCTCCCAGGGAGTTTTGTTTATGTTATGTCTCACTGAAAGTAGTTAAAAATGGTACGAAATAAGAATTGTAGTGAGAACAAAAGTGAGAGAGAAGCTAATACTGCTCTCCGTGCTCCGTACAGCTATTAAAAACTTTGAAGGTACGATCTCAGCTTCGTTGATCCCTTTGGTACGATCTAACATTGGACTCGGAAATACTTCAAAGCTTAAAATCTTTATATAAATGATTAAATGACTTTCTGATATACACCTATTCAAAAACGTTGTCACAGCGAAAAGTAACAAGCGACAAGTCAGCACCACTGATCATATTAGCTGGGTCACGGGGAAACGTTTGAACTTGCAGCCTTCCATTAATTGTAAAAACGGACTAAAATGACCTCGTCTTAGAATGGATGAACTACTGGAAAAAATCACCCGAAGGCTTTCCGGTCTTGGCTTGTTGCTTTCGGCTGAGACAACGTTTTTTGAAATAAGTGTACATTTCTATGCCGTACTTCTAATCATAGGCAGCTACACGTGTCCTCCTCCTGTCTGGAACGCCAGCGCTCTCCCGGCCCATGGAACTGTACACTCAGATCTGTGCTGTCAAACCAACTTTATTCCCAAATTTTCATGAGTTTGGTTTACGCTACTGTGGCGCAATACAGGTTAGATGCTAAAAACGAGATGATTACCATTACATTTTGTAGTAGAATGCATGGATCTCTTTTTAACGATGTGTTTTCGTTTTTAGAAACGTTGGGGATGGGATTATTCAGGATCCTCGAACATGGAAGAATTACAACTAATACTGGAAGAGAGTATAATGATAAGGTAAAACCACTGTTATGTTCGGTTTTTATTAACATAGTTAGCGCACTGAGTACAGCACCAAAAAAACTCATTTTCCCTCGCACCTTGTCCATGGGCGTCAATTGAATTGGAAATTAAATTTATGTAATCTTTTAGGTTTTTTTTTTCGAAATTTGATTTTCAGGAGGACGAAAAAAGAAGTATTAACCGAGCTTCCATCAAAAAGACGCCAAATGGTTTGTTTCAAACAAATTATTAATAGTAATTCAATTTCAATTCAATTTCAATTTATTTATATTTAAGTACATAACAATTGAATAGATTACACTCCCCCGCAAATAGCTAAGCTAGTCTAGGCG
>JAADYU020089340.1:0-13383 GCA_011763375.2 Heteractis magnifica | reverse complement strand
CCATATAGGGGATTTTTAGCAATGGTTCTACAACGGAATGTCTTTCTGACATCATAGGCACTAATTGTGCCAAATTTGGAACGTTTTTAACAAAGGGAAGATAGATTTTGGATTTTAGCCTCGTTTTCATGCAAAACCCCCTCTAAATGCCCTATACATGGTTTTCAGCGATGCCTCCATATCTAAATCTCTTTAGTACGCCGAAAACTTCAACTGTGCCAAATTTGGTGCTTTCTTCACAAAGTGAACGATTTTGCACATATCCGCCTGACTACTGTGTGTGGTGTCACAAACAGACAGAGAAGGCCCACGAACGAATGGCGCTGGACTTGAACAGTGTCAGAGATCAACGTTTTCGTCGCCTGGTTAAAAGGAGTGGTTGTGTGATGGACGATGTGATTGAAAACGACTCTCGGTGGGGCAGGCAGATAGGTTGTTGGGTCGTCCAATCGCAATGTAGTGTATTCAAGCTGGATCTCAGAGAGCTGGTAAGAGCCAACCTTAGCCGAATCGCTGCCCACAATCACGTCGGATGCGGGCGCAAGAATAAGATCCACTTGGATTTGTGGGACGTTGTAAGAGCGCCGTGAGTCCTAAGGAGCTCAAGTGCACCAACGCTATCAAGCGGGATGCGATATTTCGGGAAAGCGGCGGCCAAGGCGATGTCGCCAGCAATGCTATTTTTGTCTCCGGAACCAGACCGATGCTTGTTAACTTCAGCCGTCTGAATGCCTTCCCCGACGAGATTATCGCGGTCCTCTTTGGGCCTCCAGAGATGGGCGTAGATCTCGACGAGATCGGGGCGAGTGAGGTCTTCAATAACGTGCTCCCCTACCTTCACAATTCGCCTCTCAACGAGGGCTTTCCCGAGGTTTGACACTACGCGGTTGTTCGCATGCCTGCCAGAGCCAGTGAGCGTGACTTTGGCTAAAACCGCAAGGCTCTCAGGCACTAACACAGTCCCGGCTGGGAGGACTGGCACTTTTATATACAGAGTCTCGCCCGGATTTGCGGTTGTTTGTTCGTGCGTGAGTCTGTGCGTTACTCTGAGGCCCTTCGCGCCAAGCAGGTGTCTTGGTGAGCGTCGGGCGTCTAGCTTTTTAGAGATGTGGGGCTCCATCGTATATAATACGCACAAAACTTTATCTCTAAAATGGAGGTGGCAGAAGGTATCGACTTTGACCCCACGACAGAAGGCGCTGAGGACATAAACGATCCTTTAACGAGGATTGGGGTCCCTTACGACCGAGTGAGAAAGAGACCCAAGATGTGTGGTGGAGAAGGGTTAGGCGGCGATTTGGGCGGCTGTCCACCAGTCTCAAAGAGAGGTTGTGGGAAAACCGTGCGAGATGGGATGAGAGTCAGACCGAGTATATCCCTTTGATTAATCGGGAGATTATGCAGGATGATGCCGTAGCCAGACTCAAACGGCAGTTCCCCGACGCTAAAACGAACGAGTTCATCACGACGCTTGACGATTACGATCGGGTCATGGTCAGATTGAAAACTGCTCGTGTGAAAACCTATCCGCTATTGGACGGAGAGGGCAACCTAAACCCCGAAATCAACAAAACACTACGAAACCTGATCGGCCCCTCAGCAGTTGAAAAAGTTGAGGCCAACGACGCAGAGATTGAGAGGAATACCGTGGCCAACGAACAGGACAATGACATCATCGATGACCCACAGACCAGCGAAACCGAGAAAGAATCCGCGCGCGAACGCATCGGTGAACGAAATAGGCAAAACGAGGAGCGCGAGGAAGAAAACGAAGCCCTCAGAGAGCGCATGCCGCTCAGAGAAAGGGTGCGAGAGATATTCAAGAAATACGGAGTCACAGTTGTTGGTGTGACTCTCGCCGCTGGGGCTGTCATCGGCGCCATTGTTGATATTCTGACTAGACGCCTCGGAGAGGTCGCAAGTGGCGTTGGAAAGGGGTTGAAAGCCATCGGGAAAAAGATAGGTGAAATGCTGCCTGGGGCCCTGGGGGCAATTGTATCGTTTCTGTTCCGAACGGCTGGCGAGGCTGTGGGTTTCCTGGCCAAAAACGCGTGGCTTCTCATTGTCGCCGTTGTGATCTTCCTGATAGAGCGGATGAAGAAGGCCTGATTAACGCCTGAACATCCACCAACCTGCGCCCGCGGCTAGCACAGCCACCGTGGCTAAGTTTTTCTCGTGCTGGCTTGTTGAAACTATAGAGCCAGCTCTATAGGGTTGGGGTCTATGGCTTTCCGCTGGTGGACTTTTTTCGTGTTGTTTAGGGGCGGGTGGGGGCTTATGGCTTGCCGCTGGTGGGTTGACCTCCATCGGTGGGGTGTTTTTTGGGAGGAGGCTGTGCTTCTCGGTGTTGATATCTGGGTTAACTCCAAAGAGCATCTGTGGGGTCGCCTTGCGAAGGCCGTTGTTATAGCTGTATACTGAGTTAGTGTTGATCCTGAGGTCGCTCGGCAAGAGCCAAAAGCCCGGGCGAAATAGCAAGGTCTAACCGAGTGTTTGCATCAGAAACGGCCTTCTGGAACCGCGCCACGCTAGAAGCGATTGATTCTTTCAAAGCCTCTTTAACCAATTCAGCGAAGACTTGTTGAGTTTCGACGGCGCCGCCTGTTTCTCCGTCAATGCTCGAGCGCGTTCTAGCTTGGGCGGCTAAAACACAGTAAACGTAGGCTTCGATAGACCTATTTAGCCGCCCCAGGCCTGGCCTTGTGAGCCTTTCACCTTCCTGTAGCATGAAATATCGGTACGGGTGTTTTTCGTGTTGCACTATATGGTCTAGCTCGTGATCACCCCAGGAACCACCCTCGTCTTTAAAGAAGAAGAAGCCTCCTGGCCAGCGTTGAGTTTCTTTCCCCTCCAGGGTGGCGTCATAGGTGTCGCTGACTTTATGCATCTTGCCAAACAGCGTTTTGTAGAGCTCCCCCAGGCCCTTCGCGCCAGCGGTGTACCGAAAGTCAGAGTTTTTTGACAGGTTAAACTCCCGGCAAATCCTGTCGTATGCTGTTTTGCTGAAAGGATTGTCTTTCGCGGTAAACCCTCCATCGCCTGGGAGGGGCGCGCTAAGCTCTTCTAGGACGCTTCTCGTTGTAAAATACACGTGGAAGCACAAGAGAGACTTGACCTCGAGAGGTATTCCGGAGTCCGTTAGCATATCATATGCCACACCGCATCCTGCCGTGGCTATCCACACCGCAAAGTTGAGCTGCTGGGGCCAATATGACATATTCGGGCCCGCCAGCCAGACACGGCTCTCTTTTGCGGTCGTATGCACGATCGCGGTCTCCTGGAAGATGTCTCTAGGTTCCCACAGAAACGTTCTGCCATCCCCCACTTGGATACGCTGTCTAAGCAGCAGTGGGGCTGGGTCTGGGGGGTTCGAACCTCCGAAAGGAGCAGATGGAATGGGGTACAGCGTTTTGGTGTTTAGCGTGAATTGGGTGGGAAACGGGATGGTTTGTTTGTCGTAGGCTTCTTTGTCATCGGAATCTAAGAAGTCTCGAATGTCTTCGGGCTTGTAGGTGTGCCCTTCCCAGGATGGGAACCGATAGAGCGTCTTGACGAGATTCCCCTGCGCGTCGAAGGGATCATGCACATAACCATTAAACAGGAAGCGCACATCTCCGTTCTCATCGGCCGAGAACCGAAAGCGAGAATAGTTTGGGTACTTCTTTACAAACGTCGACCACTTCATAGCGTCCGTCAACCATTTGAATGCTGGATAACAAACGTTATATTCAAAATGGTTGTTCTGTATGTTGAAAGCTCGACCCCAGACTTCGTAATCACCCTGGAGACCCCACTCTCCCACCCCCAATGGGTCACTCTCCATAGCGCCAGCGTAGCTTGGGGGGTTACAAGAACCCTTAAAGAGGAAGGGCGAATCCTTCACCCAAATTTTGAAGATCTATTTCTTTCAATACCAGCGGGGAGCTATACGCTTGACACCGTGAAAAAAGCCATTGATTCGGCAGCATATCTCGGCGCTCGACTGGCTCAGATCGTGAGCAACGCGGGGTCGCACAAGCTTAAACTCATAGAGGGTGCCCGCCCAAATCCCGCTTTAAGGCAGCTACTAGGCATCGCAGAGCTTGCGGCTGGACAGAATCTTCCAATAAACTGGACTAATCCTGAGATCGCGTGGGTAAGCTGTGACCTCTTAGACAGGGATTCTGTCTTGGTAAGTTCCGCGGACCTCGTCCGACGTACAGACCGCCTGGGCTGTATTTCACAGCCCCTTGCGGATCGGCTGGTCTATTCGACCGTCTATCCGGTTCGCATCAGAGCAAAGGCTGTTGAGCGCGTCTACAGCCTTCACTTTCGGGTCGTGGACGAGAAGGAGACCTTGCTTGCACCTCTTGACAATCTATTTAGATGCATGCTTGAGATTGAATGATAATCGGAAAATGGCTAGTGACTCAATTTACCCCGAGCTTCCGGAGTCTGAAGACTATCGATTGAAAAAGATATCGGATGTCCAGACGGCGATTGAGGATGAGTTGGGGCACTACACGCAGGTTCTCAAAAAATACAAGCGTGCGCCCGCGGGGCTATCGCGGTGCGCACAAATATCAGGCGGCTTAAGCGCTCTTCTTTCGGGGGAAGCCTCGCAACCGCGTTGACTGGCTTCGGAATCGTCGTTGGAGCTCCGTTGGTGGGAATAGCCGGTGTCCTTGGAGTTGTCTCTGTGGCCTGTGCGGCTACTTCGCGGCGGTTTGAGAATAAAATTACGAAACACGAGTGGACCGTGCAGCTAGCCAAAAGTAAGCTCTCGTCAATAGTTGAGCTAATTTCTAAAGCTTTGAACGATGGTCGTGTCTCTCATGAGGAATTCGCTTTGATAAATGCTGAGCTCAACAAGTTCAGGCAGCTCAAAGCTGAAATCCGAGCAAACCCGGTTCCACCACAGGGAGCCCAACCAAAAGTCAGTGAAACCCTGGTCGAGGTCGAAGAACGAGTTCGTAGAGAATTTTTGAAAAAACTAGGGTTCGAGTGAGCTTTGAAAAAAACCCACACGGCTTCGCGCTGGAGTTAACAAAAGAGCGCTCCAGCGTCCGCGAGTCCTAAAGTCCACGGTTCCGGATTTTACGTTGACTCGTTCAATCCTGTCTGGGCTTGTTTCCCTGTTTTTCGAGACATCTCTCGAAGATTTCCCTCTGAAAATCGTTCATTACAATATCGACGATGGTGAAGAATAGAATTTGAAACAGACCGAGAAAATTTTTCGAGTTTTGCGACGATCGAATCGGTCTCTTGCTCTTTGTAAACAAGAGATCCGCGTCACGTCTCATGACGAATATTCTATTCTTCCGGTCAGACATAAATACGCAAAAGTAACGCCAATGTCATTGTCTGGTATTCGTGGCGCGTTGGTTAGAGTCCGTGATTTGAAGTCTGAGTGGAACTTTGAATCGCGGGTTCGAGCCCTACTCGCAGCGAGCATCAAAACCTTGTGTATAAGAGAATCCCCTCCTCTTATACACATTGTAGGGTGGCAAAAGCCCTTATGGCGAATGTAAAACCACCCGGGGTGGGTTAAGATGCGATTCAACTCCGCAATGGAGGGTTTCGCTGGGAAAAAGGTAGCCTGCTAAAAATGCAAAAAACCCCGTCGGGGAGGAAGTTAGCGTTCAAGTCGATGGAGTCCCCGACGGGGTTTCTGGCTGAAACGCCAGTTTTGCATTTTCTATTTTTTATTAGACGGCCGTCGTGGACTGGGGCTGCTCACCACAGGGAACCCATAAGAGGGTAGGGGAGTGTCAAGCTCGAGGTTGGGGCCCGTTTTCATGCAGGCTCTCCTAGGGTTTGGGGACCGCCAGGGGGGTGGGGCCCGCCCCATAGGGTCTAGAGTTGAACATGGGCTCTGAGTGAGTGATCCATTCACCCTGCAGAAATGATGTTGGGAGGGTTAAATCGTGGGGAAGAAATAGAGGCTCTCAGACCGAGTGTGCGGAAATGATGTTGGGAGGGTTAAATCGTGAAATGGAGGCTCTAAGTGAGTGATCCATTCCCCCTGCAGAAATGATGTTGGGAGGGTTAAATCGTGAAATAGAGGCTCTCACACCAAGTGGTATTTGTCACCTTCTTGGTCTACTACTCAAATCATTGTCTATTGGCATTAAAAAATATTGTGGCTTGTATGTTTACTCTAAGCAATGACTGGTTAAGAGCAGAAAGAAATCAATTGGTTTTGATAAGGTTTATTTAAAGAAATATGATGTTGTGACATAATACCCCTAAGAACTTGTTTTCATGATGCCAGTCTGCAAGTTGGAAAAAGAGGCCCTCTAATCTCCATCTTCTAGAATATGTGTTGCTGACTGATAACGGGGCCTCTACACCTCTTTCCATGGTTTTTTGGTCACCAACAACAGGTACACGGTAAAATATCTCTTCTTCTTCATTTTCGCCTGTACTTGGGACCCATTGGCGAAGATAGCGAATAATATCAATCATATCTTCTCCAAGATTCTCATCTTTAAAGATAATACCCAAATTCCCCTATATGCAGATGACACATAAAAGCAATAAACAGATGTTTTGCATTAATTTTGAATATTTTGAATCTTTTATATTTATTATAGCCTTGGCTGTTTCGTTTTGAAAGGCCTACTTTTTTACTCTCATTCCATTAATAACTTTGTTGTTTATTTTAGTATGTTTTTGCTTTGATTGATGCAATTTTTGTGGTACCCTTTGTTGGCAATACAGTTCTAAATATGGAATACAAAATCAACATTTGCTTATGTTTTCACAAATATAAATAAAGCATTTGATTTGTAGAGCACACATATCTATGAAATAGAATCAAATTTCAACTGTGTTTTTATTTAGTGGCTATTAGGGACTGGTCATAAAATACAGGGGTGAGGGGGTGGGCTGGAAAAATCAAAACTTCCAATGAATGAATCAGTACTGGCCCCCTTTAGTCCATGCATGATTACAAGTAGTCCCTCCCTTGATGGGGTGCACAATAATTGATGATAATCCCCAATGTATTGCATGACTCCCCCCTGCACTTTATGACCAGTCCCTTAGTCACTAGACACCCTATCACAGACAAAGTTGCAATGAGGTATTTATTCACTGTGACCAAACCAGAACTACAGAAGTTTAGTGATAGTGAATCAATAGTCAATGTTTATTATATGTGTGCATTCTCAGCTTTTGTACAATATTAAATATTTATTAACTTGTCACTATAAATTGCATTTTCTATTATTATAGAGTTGTTTTCACAAAACCATGAAATACACTTTAGCTTATTTAGCACTAATTCTAAGTCTTTTGTTTTCTACTGTATTTAACTATTGCACTCTATAGTTACTAGTAAACTTTGTTTCAATCAATCAACTTTATTTAAGTGTCTATAAATATTTAGCTTTTTACAAACTAATTGGGGACACTGTCAATAACTAATAATATTATAATAATAAATATATAAATATATAAAATATATGTAAATAAATAAATAAATAGATGTCAAGAAAAGGTACATACATATAAAACTATAATAAAATTTAAAATAGTTTTAAAATCCATACTACTAATAATAACGGCTATATCTAAAATTTATGAACTGCAAATTGGGCAGCTACTACAATTATTTTCTATGATATTATCAAGTTTCTTATAACGTATATTGCACTTAAAAGATTCTAAGCTAGGTTTTCCCTATCTTTCTTGTCTAATTTGGACCATATATAGGGACCAAAATACTTTAGAGAATGTGTACCGTGACATAATATGCTGTGAAAAATATATACGATAAATAAAAGGTAGAAAATGAGAATATTTGTAAGTTATAAAATTTAAACGTTTTCGACTACTTAGTTATCATTTTTCTACCTTTTATTTATCGTATAATGTTTACCGTATTGCACGGTATTAAATCTAGGAATTTCAAAATCTCGATTTCTAAGTGTATAAAGACATGTTTTAAAATTAAAAATTTCATTGACATTACTAGGTGTCATATTATTTTTAACTTAATACATAAGTATGGCTATGTCTTGCAAGCGTCTATTGAGAGGACTTGGTAACTTAGCGTGAGCAAGTAAATGATCATATGATTCAGTTTGGGTGTTACATACTGCCCTAAGAGCACGCTCTTGAATTCGTTCTACTTTCCTACTATCTGATGCTTTACAAAAGTACCAGATGGTATGGCAATAGGTTAAATACGGTAGGATTGATGTCTTATACAGAAGTAACTTAGCTTTGCATGGAATAAGATTTCTTAACCTTAATAATATGCTAACCCTTTGGCTAGCTTTTTTGCATAGATTACTAATGTGTTCGTTAAAATTAAGGTCATCATCAACGTGTACTCCTAATAGTTTAATGTTCTCTGCCGTTTTGATTCTTTGTCCGTCTATCTCCAAAGATGTATACTCCTTCTTTGCAGTGCGTGGTTTGGCCATAAGCAATTGGAACTTATCAGGATTAACAAGTAAGAAGTTGTTGTTATACCAAGACATTGCTTTTTTGGCTTCTCTTTCCAAACACTTTGTTACCGAAGATATCTTTACCTGTATTATACAGTTGGTGATAACCTGCATACATTGTTAGATTTGCTTTTCTGACATGAAAAGTAATGTCATTTTGGAATAAGTTTCAAAGTAAAGGTCCAAACGATGATCTCTGTGGACACCCACGCTTTATTTCTTTCCATTCACTTTTAAAGTTTCAACTTTAAATATATATGTTTATCAGGTTAAAAAAACCACTCTATCATATTCATATCATATCATTATCATATCACATATATGTTCTTCAGTTGTATTAAGCTATTAATAAAATTTGCAAATTTAATAGGTATACCTTACCTTGTTTGATTTCTTTTTCATTTCATCAGAATGTTCGTGCTGAATATGGGATGGAACAACATCCTTGAATATTTCAAAGCTCTCAAAGTATTCCACAGATACTCTTGCAACAATAACTATAAAGTCTTTCATTAATGCCTCATGGTCTTCGAGTGTGGGTAAAATAACACTGTTCGGAACATCCAGAATATCAGCAATTGGTTTTTCATCAGAATATTGAATTGGGTTTACCCTGTCAGTAACTGCACTATGATTGCACCAGTGCTTACCTCGATTTTGATTGTCTGAGGTCGTGTCTAATACTGTAATAATTATATCAAAATTGTCCAACACAGTACAATAGCTAGGAGGTCTCACTGCAACCATCTCAGCAATTTCATGTTTTATTTTATGAAGGTCTTGTTTTGTTGGTTCTACTTCTTGGCTAACATCTGTTTCAGGGTTTATTTCATGTTGAAAGTTATGTGTCAAGACCAGTTTGCTTAACTCTAAGTTCCCGTACTTGATTCATGTGTCTTAAAATTGTTTCGTGCTGTTTCACAAGATTATGCGGTAACCTTCCCCAATGTCATCTAGAACTTTGTTCAAGCTTTTTGGGGACATACAGATGCCAAGATGGTTTAAACGTACAATACCCTATAATAAAAATGGTGGATTAATTTCATGCCTTTCCTGTACATGTATATTATTAAGACAGAGCTGTCCAGTGTTTAATTACCATTTTAGATGTACCAGACGCTCTTAAAACTAGACTGATTAAGTAGGGAATCAAACTCATTGTAAGATCTCTCACTTTCAAAAGCACACCAGCAGCAAGGATCATCCCTGGGTCTCTCCTTGTGGACTCTTGACATTTCTTTATAGAAGGTACTGCCACTGACTTGAGCACTTGATGTATTAGGCGGGCCTTCTCTTCTACTTCCTTTGCTTTTGAGGGTTTCCTTTGTAGGCGTTCTCAGGAGGGAGGGGGATTTGGATGAACACAATTGCTTGGCTTCTTTTTCTCTCACAGCACAGATTTGTTCTTTAATATAATCCTTTAGTTTCTTGTTTTCAAGAACAGCAGTTGCAAGAGATTTGAAGCTTGCATTCCTCACTAAAGCCTTTCCCACCTTGTGCAGGTTATTGGGTAAGTGACAGGGTTTTTTTGCCACTTGAGTAGTGTATTGTTATCTAGATGTAGTAGAAGTGATATTTGTGATAAGTATCTGATTTATTATAATAATAATAATTACTATTTTTTTGCTACATGTGTACAAGATTTTTAGCCATTGAGTTATTTAAAAATGGAGCTATAGACCAAAAAATAGTTAGAAACAGAAAACATGCAAGGTCTACTGTTTTTGGAAAGTAAACCTGAAAAAGTCTGATACAATTCACTATGATGTTAGCTCAGACATAGCTTATAACAGATATATTACTTGTGATTACCTGAATATCTTGACATTCTTCCTGCATAACTGCATGCTGAGCATGCTCGACCTTGACAGCTGCCAGGACAACGTTTTCATTGCACGTTTGCTGTAAGACGGGGGCGGGTAATAAAGGCCGAAAAGCGGACACCAAGGCTTGATTTACAGGTGGATTTTGTTTTGCCTGTGGCTTTTCATTTTCATTCAAGAATGATGACAAACACTTTGCTGTGCGACTTTTTATAGAGTTCTCTTGTTCAATGTCCGATGGCAGACCACGTTTTGTTCTTTTCTCGAAGTTGGCATTGAAGCGGTCTCGCATGACTTTCTTTAGTTATTTAGCCTTTTCCTTATGCTTAAAATGATTCTCCAAGTCTCTTGAACACGGACTTTCACAAGTATAATGATGTGAGTTGCTAACTAGCAATTCTGACGGGACTTCTAGAAAATCAACAAGTTTACTTAGCAGCGAGGACGATGATTTCCCGCCAAGCGATTTTCGTTTACGCTGATTTTCTTCATTTCTTTGACAGATAATGCATCCATTTGCATTCCTTAAAGCAACACACGTTTTACTAGGAGCTATTCCCTCGACGTTAACTCATCATAAACAATCATGCGGCAAATTACTTAAAAGAAAAAATACTACTTTGAACTTGGTCAGGTGTTGGACAGTTTTTATTATTATAAGAAGTTTCACTTCCGTTTCCCTTTTTTATGATAATTACTTACACGTCACGGACACGCTTCAAAGCCCACGCGCCCAGCGCCCGAGTATCGCGGGCGCACGAAACCCTGACGGCTGGGAATCCGAGCCTATGATTATACGTGACAACTTGAAATCGTGTCAAAATTGCTCCTATACCAAATAGTTGGCATGTGGTGTCTATTTATTTTTAAAATATTCTTTATTGAAACTTTGAAAGATTTATGCAAAACCATAACATGTATCTATTTGGTAGACCCTTTACTGGCGAAGCCCTGTTGTTTTGGTCAAGGATCGGGATCTCTGTGGATTCTTTTGGTTTGGTTCTCTTGGAGCTGTACATTGTGGGGCCATCTTCGACAAGTGTCAAGTGTACCTGAGGTTTGATTGTTGGACTTTCAACTTTCGTGAACCTTATGATTTTTTGGGGGGTAGTTAATCTGGGTAGTTAATGGGTCTTCTTTTTTCGGGGAGGGGTTATGGTTGGGGTAGATTTTTCAGTTGAGCGTCCTTTGATTACTCTTAGGATTCCTAGGCGGTTGGCTAAGGAGGGTTTTTTCCCTTTACGTAGTACTGTTTTACAGTCTGTCCTTAATTTTGTGAGGGATAAAGAGAAGTTGTTATGCTTTTAGAAACTTTCAGCTTCTCATTACGACATTACTTTTGCTGACAAAATGGAGGAAGCTCGTGATTTACTCTTGGATTTGGGCATTGAGATTGATGGACACCATTTAAGTTTTTTTGAACCAGATCCTAAGTCAGTCCCTGTTTCTGTAAAGAATTTGCATGCTGAAGTGCAGGATGATACTCTGACTGAATGCTTGCGAGATTTTGGGGTGGTTATGGGGGTTTCTAAAATTCTTGATGATGATGATGGTATTTGGACCGGTGATCGCTCTGTTGAAATGTTCGTTAACCGTGACATTCCTTTGCAAATTCGTTTGGGTGAATATCCTATTTATATTCGTTATCGTGGCCAGCAACTTTGTTGTCACCATTGTAACCGCTGGAGGCATACTGTTTCAAATTGCCCATATAAATTAAATAGTCTTTGTGTCCGTTGTGGTTTGGCTTGCCACTATGCTCGCGATTGCTCTCATCCGTGGCAGTTGGATAACAGTCCTGTTTCCCTTGCTGATTTGGGCTTTGCTCCTTCCCAAGTGGGTCCTTCTACTTCCAGTAATACTGATGTAGTCAAGTTCCTGAATCTTCTGGAAAAGAGTCTGCTCCGTCTGCTCCTTCTGCGGGTCCACAGAAAAGGCCAGCTGAATTTTCGGAAAGAAAAAAGCCAAACAGAAAGAAAATCCCGCTGCTTTTTTAGATCAGTCTGACGATTTCTCTGTTAGCGAGCTTCCTTTCGCGTCCCAATTGTCTCAAGCTCCTCTTGAAGCTCATGAATCTGGGAATCAGTTTTCTGTTTTAGAGGATATTGACGTTGATGATGATGATGATCCCGAGAATGTTGTCCCTCCCACTCCACTTGATCCTATGGAGATTCAGCAGTTCTCGTCTAGTGAAGAGTCTCGCATTCCTGTGGCTGTTAACAATCCTTCTTATTGAGCTACTGTTGGTGCGGCAATTAAGCAGCTTGATTAAGGTCTGAAGCGTCTACAGAAACCTGCTTCATATATAGCTCTGGGGCATAAGTCCACGGCTCTTGCCAAGCCATCCACTCGTTCTAGAAAATCGTAATGGTTTGTTTCTGTTTTTTCTGTTTTTTCCTTATTTGGCTTGTTTTTCGTTTTTGGAGTATGAATATAATTATAAGAGTATTGTTTATGAATGTTTACTGTATGAATTTTTTCTTTATGAATTTTTTCTTTATGGTTATTACTTTAAATGTTATTATAAATATGAATGCATTATTTATGAATGTCTTGTTTATGAATGCTTTACTATTAATTATATTATTATTAAGGGTTTTTTTTTTCTTATTATTTTCCTAATGGTTTACTTTCTTACATTAAATGATTGTTAATGGTCTTAGAGACTATTATAAACGCTCGGCCCTTTTGAATTGGCTATCCTCTTTTTCGCCTCCTTTAGATATAGTTTGTTTGCAAGAAACACATTCTGTCTTCGAATTCCACTTTTTCCGTTTTTGGTAGTTTCTTACGAACCACAGTGCTGGTGTTTGTTGTCAGATCTTCTTTAAGCATGGCAAGAATTTTATACTGATTTGTTTACTGCAGCCCCTGTGGATACCAGAAACTCATAAGGGGGGTTGAAACGTGTAACGCGGGGTCCATGCTCCGGAATATTCAAATGAGCTATAAAATTTAAGTACCATAATTGGAACGCCACTCGCACCAGTACTGCTCAGCTTTTGGTGTTTTTGTTAGTTACCGCGAATTGTTACCGCGTGAACTGCGTGCGTGATCGACCTTCTTCAGAATATTAGTAGAAAAAGGGAGAAGCAATGGTCGAAAATACTCAACAAGAAGAA
>JAADYU020089229.1:0-13392 GCA_011763375.2 Heteractis magnifica | reverse complement strand
TTTTGGTTTTATTTTAGCGCATTTTGTGAAAAATTGGACCCGGAAATACGTCACAACTTAACAGCTCTATAGACACAAACCTTAATGACGTTTCATACCTAAACTACCACAATCCTTTTCAAAATCTTTTTTCATATTCAAATGTTCAAACTCCTTTGAGAATACAAAGACAGTAGCGAGAATTAGCATGACAAAAAAGCTACCGATAGGAATTCTGAAGGCCTATAACTAGCAACTCCAATTCCAGTTCTAAGTACCAAGTTATTGCAATCATTCTGATTAAAATCAAGGACTCATTTGTAGACGATTATGGGTCTTCTTTTTATGGGTTTTATCTCATCAAAGCGAGGAAAGAAAAAGAGAAAAAAAAAAACCCTGAAATATTAGACATGTTCTAAACGAGTGGGAGACTGGACTCGAGTTGTGACCGCAAAGCATCTATGCATCGTAGTAGGGTTAAGGTCAAAAGAAAGTTAAGAAAATCTTTCTGCATAGTCCTGGAAGGAACTCCTTCCCATAGTTCAATGCGGGATACTTTAGTCACCAGTCTTTCTTCAAGTTCAGTTCAATGCGGGATACTTTAGTCACCAGTCTTTCTTCAACTTAATTTGCCAGAGTAGAATTGGTACTCACTAGTGCATGTAGGTTGTACTCCATCCCATTGTCCATTGGTCTGACAGGTTCTTGACGCGGAGCCTCGTATATTGTATCCCTTGTTACAGGCAAACGTGACTGATGCGCCGTAACTATGGTTACTCCCCATCTTGATTCCATTAACAGGAGTCCCTGGATTACCACAGGAGTTTTCTGCGTCGAGTAAATAAAGAGACAATGGTGCTGGTTTGCCCCTTTTATTACTGGGCTATCTGTGGTAGACCAGTCATAATTTACGTTTTTTCTCCGCGACAAAATGGACAAACTGCGCAATAACTGTCCCAGCAGCATCGACAGGCATCTGCCATAGTGATCCCGTCGACCAAATTGTTCATCAAGCCTTATATGGTGGTGTTTGCACCGAAGCTAGACCACAACGCACTATGTTTAATACTACAGAAATGGAATGGCCTATGTTCAGTTCAAACACTATGATATCGTAAATTTTCAAGACCTCGAATCTGTGTTATACGATTAGGGTAGATAGCAGAGACCTTGGTCCGGGCAGTTTACGATATCATGCAAAGCCCCGTCCAGTGGTAATCACTTCATCTCTGTAACAGCGGTTTCATGTGTTTGGAGCAGGAGGCGCAATACTTACCTAGGCATCTCGGTGTCGTCCCAGTCCATTTACCACTAGCTCCACATTTTCTTTGTCTGTCACCCTCGAGGAAATGCCTTGGACGACAGCGATAGGTGACTACTGCATCGAACGTAAAGACTGTCCCGTCTAGATATCCATGCCAAGGTGTGCCAGGATCACCACAGTCAATGACTTGAGACATAGAATGAAACACACAATAGCTATGTGAAATACAGTTATAATATAATCATAAAAGATATAGAAAAAGGAAAATGGACCCCTCTTAAGTTATTTTTGAAATAACGTTGATAGGAGAATAAAATCCACATTTTTTCCGCGGAATGTGAAAACTCGAGATAATTCTGAAAGGTGGTTTGAAGATGCCCTTCAAAGAGTTGGAATAGTGGGTTGACGCGCATGCGCGAAAGATTGCATAATGAGGGCATAATTTGGAGTGTAGATGGAGAGAAGATCGCATTCTCTCACTTCCTTTTGCGCAGTACTCATACACACACAATAAAACAAACAAACAAACAACAGAGTTTTTTCACTAACTTTGACAAGTAGGGTCTGGTCCAGTCCACCTCTTGTCAGAGCCACAGGTCCTGAAGGCTGCATTCTCGGGTGTGACGCGATATCCCCGGTCACACGACACTCGCACTGTACTGCCAATTTCACGGCGGACTCCTTCAATCTTGCCATGCGCGGGAGCTGAAAGCTTAGGACAGTCAGCCTCTGCAAGACAAAAACGTATTGACAAGAAATGATACAAACTGATATAAATAGACGCACCACGGTGACGTCATCGAAGCCCGCATTCCTCTTGGGCAGCGGCAAGGAACAACGTGCTCTAGGCGAGTCCAAGAACTAAAATCAGTTCTTTCTTGTTCTAGTTTGAGTCTTTTGAGTGCGGCGTTTCATCACTGTATTAGCTAATCAGAATAGATTGGCTTTTCGTCCAGAGAGCAAGCTCTTCGTTTGTTGGCGGAGACCAAAAGAAACGCGGGCTCAGTCTAGGAACGAAGAGGGTCGTACTAGATACTTACGAACACATCTCGGCTGTTGCCCGCTCCACTGACCATCCTGTTGACATTTCCTCGTTGCCACGCCAACCAGGTCATAGCCAGCATTGCAAGAGAATGAAGCAACGCTGTTGTACGACTGACCAGCACTTAGACGAACCGCACCATTCTTTGCCGTTCCGACAACAGTACAACGCACAGCTGCAAGCAAAATCAAAGATTTCTATTTCGCTTCTGAATTCGTAAAGAAACCAAGTTTTCGTATGACTGCGTGACGTCACGGCACGTGGTACCGTCACGGCACGGAAGTGATGACCCAGCTGAGCCAGTCACAGCGCGCGGTATCACTGTTTATCCAATGAGAATATTTTGACACGGCACCATCACGGTCACGGCACGGCACGGCACGGCACGGCCATAGCATGAGTTTTCACAATCAAACGAAAATTGCTTTATATACTGACTGACAATGATTTTTTAATCGTCCAATAAAAGCAATCGTTTTTCTCTTTCTACTGCGAACTCCTTTTTTTTTTCCATTTCTCACTTTCCCCTCGTTTTCCTTTTTATGTTTTTTAAAACTCCCTTCCGCTCCTCAAACAATATTAACCACCCATGCAGCATATTTATTCATACACAATTCATTTTAAAAATACTTTCCTTAATTGTAACAAATCATGAACCAATCGGAACTCACCTTCACAACGAGGCTCGGCCCCAGACCACTTTCCGTTAGCCTGACACGTTCTTGTGCTAGGTCCAATAAGTTTATAGCCTGCATTACAACTAATAGCAATCATGTTACCAAGGATACCGTCACCATGGATACGCTGGTGACCGTTAGCAGGAGCCACAGTTGAAGGACAGCGAATTTCTAAAAATTTAGGTGTAAAATAGCTTAACGTTGTAATGGTTTTCCGTTGTACGAAATCGAAACATTCCATTGGATTGTAGGATCATTGTGGCTTGCGATATAAAATGCAGCATTGAAGTGGCATTAAAATGGCTTTCTCTAATTACCTGTACATTGCTTCTTGTTAGACTCTAAGCTGTAACCACCTCTGCAGTAGCAGGCTCCCTTCAGGAACTTGTTCACACACTCATGTTCACAACCATCATTATTGATACTGCATTCGTTAACATCTGAGGAATTGGAAGAAACAGTGATTGATAACCATAAACAGCAACGATACGAGAGTAATGCAAGGTATGGTATACAGCAAGTGAGAATCCTGCACAGTAAGTGAGAGTTGGGGTAGGGCAGGATAGGGCAGGACAGGGCAGGGTAGGGCAAGGCAAGGCAGAGTATAGGTCTTACCTGAGGGAATACAAGGTACAGTAAGGGTATAGAATGTGTACCTTTGCAGGTTCGTCCACCACTGCTAAGCTGCATGCCTGCTGGACAGCTACAGACTACACTGCCTGGTTGATTATAACACTTATGACTACATACGCCTCCCAAAGCACACTCATCTATATCTGAAATTCGATAAAGAAAAAGAAAAAGAAAAAAATTGTCAAACTGTGAAAAGCTCATGCACATGTACTACTGTTAAGAGGCAACTATAACTACATATCTTCCCCTTCCCCGTGTGCATACCATCCACTACATATCTTCCCCTTCCCTGTGTGCATACCATCCACTACATATCTTCCCCTTCCCTGTGTGCATACCATCGCATGTTCTTTCATCGCTGTTCAGTTGATATCCTTTCAGACACGCGCACTTGTAACTACCATCAGTGTTGGTACACTGCTGGCTACAAACACCGTTGGCGCACTCGTCAACATCTGCAAATAAATTTACACAGTTCGTTACAATCAGCAATATCCTTTTTCCCTAATCCTTTCTCCTACGATCCATTAATCATTTCGTTTTGGCTCATTCGCATCAGATTTGAGGGGCACTTTACATCAACACGATAGTTTTCATGTGCAGTGAAGGATAACAAAAGCAAAGTGCCCATCAAAGTCAAGAACAAGAAACCAGTGATACACTTTTCAAATAAACGACAATATATTACATAATACATGAAGAATAAATGACGTATGTTCAAACTCTCCTCTAGAAGGAAGTTGATTTTTCTCGTAGACATGAAAATGAATACAAAAATGGCTTTTCCGGGTGTGATAATAATAGCAATACCGCTGACCTACGCATGTTGGTGCAGTTCCAATCCAGCGTCCTTTAACACATGTCCTGCTCATCGAGCCTTTTAATTGGTAACCTGAATTACAGTGTACTTTCACCACGCTACCGTGCTTGAATGACGTAATGGGGGTTCGTTGTCCGTTGGGCGGAGTCCCTGGATCACTACACGAGGCTTCTGAAGGGGAAAAAAACAACAAATAATCCACACCGGAAGTTCTCGCCAAATTCAATAGCACACAGGAAGTACTCGCAACATAGTTAGCATACAAAAAAGTACTAGTCAGATTTATTAGCATGCAGGAAGTGCTCACCATATTCATTAACATACAGGAAGTAATTTTCCTATCATTAGCATACAGGAATCACTCGCCAAATCATTAACATACAGGAAGTAATCGCCATGTTCATTAGCATACAGGAAGTGCTCGCATATTCATTAGCATACAGGAAGTACTTGCTACATTCATTAGTCTAGAGGAAGTATTCGTCGTATCATTAGCATATAGGAAGTAACAGAACCGGAAGTGCATGTCATGACAGTTATACCAACCTGTTTGACAATTGTTTCCTTGGTAACTATCAACACACAGACATCTGTAACCATAGAAGAGCTGAACACAAGTGCCGCCATTCAGACAAGGCTTGGTTGAGCATTCTGAAGACGCGGAACCTGTTTACATAACTCAGATTTGTAAATCCAAGGACGCTGATACCTTTATCTTATCTTAAAGCTTTTTCTTTCTTACTCTAAACCTCACTTTACGGTTGGGCTTTCTGTGTTAAATCTCTCTGTCACACAGGTAGCCCAACGGTATCAATACTCCACTTCACGGATATCCATCAAAGCGAGGCTGACCTTGAGTTCTGCTTGAATGGCCTCCAAAGAGCTAATTTCCGTGTCCCTAAACTTGATAGCAATAGTTTGAAAAATTTACAGGTTTTCTCAAGAAGGAAAAATGATCTATTCTCTGTCCGTTCTGTCGAGATCCCTGTTGGACGATTCAAGGTCAGCCTCGCTTTGATGCATATTCACAATAGCGACCGCATATCCGAATTGGAGTATTTGTTTTTCCTAGGAGTCAATTTTTCGTGAATAAAGAAGAACATAAAATAACAGTTGAATTATGGATATAAAATTGTTCATCAAAGATCAGCAAAGAAGAAAAATACAGACGATTCGTGAAGTACCGAGTCTGCGCAACCCAATCAATGATCAATACTGAACACAGGATATTATAACAGATTATCACTTTTACCGAGAGAAGATCTCAAGGGAATCTTAGCAGTCGCAATACTGGGGCCTTTCTTTCGATTCCTCTGCACATGCGTAATCCAAGCTGGTCTAGTTGTTCCTGCGTAGCCAATCAGAGCGAAGGATGCCCTGTACTCACGAAGGATTGGACTTTTGGCACCAAGTCTTATCAGCTGAGATGTGATTGAAAATCCACTGGACCATCCTTCATCTTGGATAGCAACTAGTACTATTTTACTGGAATGAAATAAAGACCTTCATGAGTGGCCAATCAGCATTTAGAGGGGAATTCCCTTCTTTCTATTCAAGGAAAAAGAAGTGTCAGGTAAACTTATGGAATCTTACTCTCCGGTGAGCCCGCTAAGGAAGGTAACCGCTTTGTTGGTCTCGTAGTAGCTTCCATGCGTGTCAAAGGAGCGAGCGCTCAGCAACTGGCCTAAAAAGAAAAGGGATGGATGAAACGATTAGCTGACCTGATGGGAGAATGGAAGGATGGGTGAATGGGAAGTTGGAAAAATGATTAAATGGATAAATGAAAGGGTAACTGAATGGCTGGACGGATGAATAGATGGATGAATGGATGGTTGGATGGATGGATGGATGGATGAAGGGATGGATGGATGGATGGATGGATGGATGGATGGATGGATGGATGGATGGATGGATGGATGGATGGATGAATGGATGGATGATTGGTTGGAGGTATGGATGAATGAATAAATGAATGAATGAATGGTTACATACCGGTTTCTCCATTCAAAACCACAATGTTGAACCCTCGTTTCTTAGGTGAATACTCTTTTCCATCTACATTGATGTACGCATGACCACATCCTCCATTAAGCTTGTTCAAATCCTCACATCCCTCGCTTCGAACACCAATGACCAGTGGGGGAGGAGCTGTTAGAAAAGACCAACAAGTCAACATGTCTCTTTCGGCACGAACAAATTTTCAGGGTTACAATGTTTCAATGAGATACTTACTGCATTGATGAGTTATATGGACAGTCAATCTCCGATGGATCAGACACAAGAACGATTAATGAAACATTTGGCAAAAGAAATCCTGTAGTCTCTTTGCTAATGGACCTCTTTAGCTTGTGCGTAATGTTAACCCATTTCAGATCACGTGTCATTCCCTTGGGTTTTGTTTTTTTGTTTCTCGGTAACGCTTGGGAAGATATGTTAATATGGATGAGCCTCAAACAAGGAATCTTCTTCCCAAGAGGATGACACGAGGTCTGAAATGGGAAAACTGAAATGGGTTCAATCAACCTTTTATTAATCTATTCCATCTCGGATCTTAGGCCTAGCTGATTCTGATAAAGGCGTAAGAGAAGGGAGAACTAGGAATTACTCGATCTGATTGGCGCAGACTCGGTGATGCATGTGCCTGATTGTTCTTCTTTCCTCATGGAAAAGAACTTTGCTAAGACTAAGACAATTTAAATGATTTCTAAAAAATTTCCCAAATTTGGTTGTGAAAACGAAATTAAGGAAGGAAAGGAAAAGAAAAATGAGACTATTGATGCAAAATAAAATAAAATTAAATTTAAATTATATAAAAAACCGAACATAACATGAAATACAAGAAAATACAGGAGAACAAAACATAAACTGGAATGAAAAATGCTTGGGCAAAATGCAAAGAAACAAAACGAAACAAGCCAATGAAAGACTAAGTAAGGATCTGGTTTAGAGCCCGGTCATTATTTATCCCCTGGGGGGTGGTTTGGAGGATTTTTGATGTGACACCATAGAAATTATCTGATCCCCCCTGAAGCACTATGGGACTTAAGCGACCCCCCTCATTTTCGAACAAATTAACTGTATGTGGTTTTTTGTTCGTTGCAAAACCTCGTGATACCCCCCCTTCAAATCCTCGGACCCCACCCCCACCCCCCCAGGCCATGAATAATGACCAGTCTCTCAGGGACGGGGATCATCGAAAATTAGTTTAAAAAGGAAAACCATTCTTATCTGAGGTGAACCCCCCTACCCAAAACCCTAGATCCCCCTACGAGGATAGTTAAAGAATGGATAAAATCAAGCTAAATAGAGATAGAGGGAACACATAAATGACTGTAAGATAAAGTCTTCAATGACAATCAAGTTCAATTTACCTGACTTAAATGACGGAGACGAATCTGCAGTAAAGAATTAATAAATAATAATGATTAAAGATAAATAACAAGAGCAGTGAATCAAGGCCCAAGGTCTCAAAAGTCCTTGATGAAAAAGTAGCATTTTTGAGATGGAAGGGAATGAGAAAGATCTAAAATGGCTTCCCAGTTCCAGCTCTGTGATTGGTTTTATTGTCTATATTGCTATTGGTCCAGGGCAAAAAAGCTATTTTTAGAGTCAAGAAACATCGATTTAATTGAGCCAGCTCTGAAACAACCTCTAGGCTGATCTAAGTCAGGGCACAGCTAACTTACAGATCGAAGTGGAATTTAGCGTGTTGGGTTTTGTGGAGGGAGGAAAACCGGAGAACCCGGAGAAAAACCCTCGAATCAAGGAAAAGACCCAACAAGAACTCCACTCACATGAAATACCAAGTTCAGGAATCGAACCCGAGACCCCAGAGGTGAGAGGCGAGTGCGTTACCGCTACACCACCCTTGATTCCCAAAGACATTTTCAAGACATTGTAAATTATAAGGTACATTCACCTGCTTCACATCCATAGATGTCTACTCTGAGAGCAATACGTCCATGCCAGGCCTGTGGTCTGAACCGAACATAGCGGGCTTGAAAGATTTGCAGTTGATGGTGAACGACACTGCTGTCGTCAGTATTTCCAGTTAAAGTCTTTTTGAATTGATAAATAATGAATTAGTAAAAAAATCAAAAAAGTAAAATATAACGGTTGAGCGATATTCTTACACTGGCATAGTAGTTCCACTGCGTTCCATCACCGCTGTATTCTAGTTTGTATGACGTCACCCATTCTGACGAACTGTCTCCACCCTGGGTCGCTACGCCTGATATCTTGAACTGTCGTCCAAGGTCAACCTAGAAAGGAAAGAAATGATAATTTAATATGCAGCAACGTGAGGATTACGATAACGACGATGACGTTGATGCTCATGATGGCGATGACAGTGATGATGATGACGATGATGATGATGATGATGATAATGATGATGATGATAGCTATGATGAAAATTTATTAAAAATGTATGACGTAATGATAAATACCTGTAGATATTGTTGGTTGTTACTATTACTAGGGCTCCATCCCCCTCGACTGTCGGACATCCCGGTTATACCGGACACACGGAGGTTCTGCAGACGCCCCTCTTTTGGACCGGAAGTGGCGTCAAGAGATGAGGAAGCGCTCAAAGAGGAGTCTGGGATCGCTTTAGCTTCAACTCCAAGCGAGTCAAGACAATCTGTAGAGAATTAGGGGACAATGATAGCCCACACATAATGACGAATTAACATTAAGGTGATGGAGGGATCGTAGAAAGAGGGGGAGGGGAGGGGTAAGGAGGGCAAAAGTGGTAGTCAGAGGGGAGGGTTAGGAGGGGAGAGGTGGTGTGAGAAGGCGGAAGGAGTTGGAATGGCAGGAGTGGTACTGAGGAATAGGTAGTAAGGAACGAAGGGTAGAAAGAAGAGGACTGAATTATTGATCTCACCAGTTTGATAGAAGTCAAAGCCCTTATTCTTCACCAGGCCATTATTCCCTACAGCCACAGCTCTACTGGGATAGCACTTTCTATGAGTTCTATCGTAGTCAAAGGATCGACAAGGGAAAGTAGACTCGGCTTCACAGGCCTGCGCGCACTGTTCAGGGGTTTTCCCTGAGAGGACTTTGTGATCTTGAGCTGGATAGCGCGAGTCATAGGTGAACTGGTAACCACGCAACTTGCTGTTGTCTGAGATGTAGAATAATAAAACCCATTTACACTAGCAATTTTCTCGCGCGACTTGAGCGGCGATTTCAATGGCGACTTATCGCAGCCCAAATGGCGCGTGTTAGCACTAAATTTCGAGCATGTTCGAATTGGTGGCGACTTGTGCGCGATCTGTCGCCGTAAAATCGCCATAAAATCGCGGCTCAAGTCGCGCGACAAAATTGCTTGTGTAAACGAGCCCTATAGAGGATTAGAAATAATGAGGTACTTTTGATAGGCTGTTACGTCATCACAGGAACTTAGTTTCTAAAACAACATTTGCTAGAGTATAACTTGGTCAATGAATGGCTGAGAGAACAGGTGAATTAAAGAAGTGCGCACGCAAGACGCTTAGCACGCAAAAGGACGGATGAGCCAACATGAATCTCGAAGGCGACGGCGCGCGCCTGAAAACGAACGTCGTCTTGAGGTCGCGTCGTCGCTGCTAAATCTGTCTGTTGACATAGCGAGAGAGCCAATGGACCAATCCGCTTGGGCCTAATGTTTTCCCATTTCAGACCACATGTCATTCCCTTGAGTATTGTTTCTTTGTTTATCGGTAGCGCTTGATAAGACACATTAATATGAACGAGCCTCAAACAAAGACTCGGATTCTCAAGAGAATGACTCATGGTCTGAAATGGGACAACGTTACACCCGCATGGATTTGGTCTATTCATGAATGAAGGAATTAACGAATAGTAAACAAATGAAAAACGTATCCCTCAGATTATCCACATTTTCAATATACTCACAATCGCATGCATGTGATTTGGTCGTTTTAACATACACCCCTTGCAACCCAGACAAGAAGTCGCCCCAGGCTTTGACGTTGCCTTCAGAGGCCTGGCAGCTATAGGCAAGGTTGGCCACATCATTGGCAGACAAGAACCGATCCCAAACATTCATCTGACTAATATCGCCAGAGAAAGCTTCTTCTGGACTAAAACCATCTCCTAGAGAATCTTGCTCTTGGCCTAGTACCATGACACCTCCGCCTTTTATCACCGCGTTGACCTGGAAACCAGTTGTTGACCTAACGAAATATCAAACCAACTTAAATTAAAATCAACCAACAGGGCGGCTATGAAAAAGCAGTAAAATTAAAGAAGCGGTGGTAACTGACTCTATCCAATTCAGTTGTTGGATTAAAATAAGGCGTGGCTCTAAGTCGCTTCCCTGAATTTACTCCCACAATTCTATGCGGGACAGAGCTGAATTAAGCTTCATTGTTCCTGCTATAGTGATTCCAACGTTTCACATCGCATACTTTAAAACGCATTACCTCTTCACTTCACTGCCATCCAAGTAGAACACCCATTGGCCATCAGAGTTCCGCCACGTGACAGCCACGTGATGCCAGTGCCCGTCATTGGCTGACACACCAATAAACTGCTTCTGGTTGTTAATATGTAAGACAAATGCTCCATAGTCTTGTAAAACCAAAGCGTTATCCAAGACTTTCCCCTGAACTGTAGTGGCGTACGAGAGAGGGGTACCAGGGTTTTCTAGGTCTGTCGTTCGAAGCCAAAATGCGACGGTAAATGCTCGTAGATCCGGGATATTGGTGACCGATGACGATGACGTGGCTTCACGGAGAGGGAAGGTAACATCAAAATCCGATGAAACCTCTGCAAAATAGTAAAGATTTTTTTTTTTGTTTATGTGACAATTTTTTTTAAAAAATTGACGACTTTTTCAAATTTATTAATTATTGTAAATAGGTATTACTCACTTGTTTGACACGTTTTCCCGGCAAAGTTAGGCCTACAGAGACACTCGTAGCCATTGATCTTCTCTGCGCATGCTCCTCCGTTTTGGCATGGATTGGGATAGCAGTTGACAGTGTTTCTCTCACATCTTGAGCCAGTGAACCCATCCCGGCATGTACAGCGGTATCCATAACTCTCATCGACGCATGTACCCCCATTCTGACATGGATCACTCGCGCACTCATCCGCCTCCAGTTCACACTGACTACCAGAGTAACCAGGCCTGCACGTGCACCCAAACGAGTCTCCAAGGTTTCTACATAGTCCTTTATTCAGGCATGGTGACGAGGCACAGAAGTCGATTTTCATTTCGCAAAAATCCCCGCCATACCCTTGAGGACACTTGCACACTTCCTTCGGTGGTTGAGCCACACACGTGCCGCCGTTCTGACATGGATTCTGAGTGCAAAGCCCGACAGCTACGTCACAGTTCTGGCCTGTGTAACCATGGGAACAGACGCACTCGTATCTGTTGACCTTAAAAGAATATCGAAAAAACTTGTCAAACGTGAACAAGCTAGTTATGCGATAGAACCACCTTTAAACCACTAAATGGTATTGATGATTTTCATGTGATGTCATGGCGGCCATGTTGGTTGAGCTTTACAAAAGATTTTGAATGAATTCTCTTGTTATATCAACCAACATGGCGGCCGTGTTTTTTGTGATTTCATTCTCTAGGGAGTGATTGCAAACCATCTATACTAAAACATAGACATCAACTAAAGTCTAATCCAAAACTCAACAAAAATCTAGAATGTTTTGTAACCCTGTCCATACGTTCAGGATTTCAAAGTATCCTGTCCCTATCCTTAGCCATGCACTCAAACAGACTAAATCCACTTGGGTGTAATGTTTTCCCATTTTAGACCACGTGTCAATCCCTTGAGAATGCGATTCTTTGTTTAAGGCTCATCCATATTAATGTATCTTCTCAAGTGCTACCGAAAAACAAAGAAACAATACCCAAGGGAATGACACGTGGTCTGAAATGGGAAAATAAATACACCCAAGTGGATTTGGTCCATTTATTCGACTTCCCTTCCAATTGTCCATTTTTTCCTGCCCCACCATTTTCAGGACCCTTCATCACTAGTCCCTTACTTACCTTATCTATACAGGTAGATCCTTGATAACACGGGTCAGACAGACACTCGTCTTTCTCTGTCTCGCACTGTTTCCCCATAAACCCAGCAGCACATTCACATCTGAAGCCATCTTTCCCGTCTACACATCGACCACCATTGTTACACGGATTAGAAGCGCATTCATCGATATCTGATAAATTCAGTGTCAAAATTAGAGAAATTTGCCCCTGTGTAATCCGCAGTCTCCGCGCGGCCATGCAAAATGCTCTATTTACCTATGCACATGGATGACGAGTCCGCACCAGGTCCGTGGGTCGACAGTGTCCCGGCACACTCGTTACATAATAACGATCCAATATCCTTCTGATAAGTTCCCTTGGCGCATGGCTGACATGGTTCTACACCGCTGGCCGAGAAAGTTCCAGGAGCGCATTTCACTAGAACAAGAATGATAGATCAATAGTCTGTCCTATTTCTCGGAAGAAGGTAGAGAAGATTTCGTGTGAGTTGGAAACGACACGGCAAATTCGTAGAAACCATTTAAGTGTCATACCGTGTACGAGCTGTAAGTCAGTATTGTACATTTCCCATTCACACGAATCCGATGCTAAAAATGCTAAAAATTCCCTGAATAGGAAAAAGGCCAAAAAATTCGAAGAGAGAAAGATAAAAAAAAAAAAGAAAAGAAAAAAAAAGAAAAAGAAAAAGAAAGAAAGAAAAAAGGAAAAGAAAAGAAAAGAAAAGAAAAAAGTTCTGAATTCACCAAGTAGCTATCAGTGGTCACCCATCCGAGTACTAACCCAGCCCAATCGGGCTTGTCTAACTCTCTTGAAAGCACAACGCATTAGACCACTCGTCTATCGCTTTCAAACAATTACCACAACAATGCATGCCAAAACAATGCACCACAAAGACTAGGTTATTTTTCTCTTTCAAATCGATGTGAACCGTGGTTAGAGCAAGGGGTTGGT
>JAADYU020089118.1:0-13396 GCA_011763375.2 Heteractis magnifica | reverse complement strand
GCAAGGTATAAGCTGGACAAGCTACAAAAAATCCATAACTTTTCCATAGCCTAGCGGACCAAAAATCAATTTTTCAAAACTTTCAAGGTCCTGGAAAAACGTATTATCAATTTCCAAAACTTTTCAAGACTTTCCAAAACCTGTATGAACCCTGATTTCAGTGTTACAGCATACTATACTGTGTATATGCTGTAAGTCAGTACCATGTGTTACCCACTTTTTCCCCACTTATATGAAAACAACTCAAATGGTAGGTCCTGTATCCCTCATATTTAAGATTTTTTTACTGGGACCAAGGGAAATGGTTTGCTTTGTGGTCCCAAGACAACTGATGTTTCCCCAGGTGAAGCAGAGCTGGGATTTTGACTGAACACTTGTCCAGAATAGGAAAAGTTTAAAAACAAACAGACAAATTTTCACCACATTTGAATAGTCGTTTTAGTCTCAGGTGAAGAAATTTTAGCAAAAAATCCTGTAAAAGAATTGAATCCCTGCCATAGGCAACCCCAAGGGAATAACATCCCATCTATATGCAAACAAATAATGTACACTGTTGGAAGGCTTCTCACTTCTTAAGGAAAACTCACACCCCTGAGCACCTGATAACAAACTGGGGAACTTCCAACTTGTTCTTTTAATGCAAATTTGGAATAACATTGGGAATGAAGTTTGAGCAAGGGTGAAACAAGTTGGAAAAGGGGTACAGTAGGGTGACGTCCATGGCCATATTGGTTACAGTAGTTTTAATGGTAGAGCATCAGGCTGTAATGCAAGGGGTCATGTGTTCCACCCCTGGGTTTAATAACTGGGCACTAAGAAGAATAAGGTTGTGCAAGGATACGGAATAAGAGCATTTTCATCTTCAACCATCAACAGCTCATCTCCAGCATCTTCTAGATTCTGTAGTTCCTTCTGTAATGTTCAGAAAAATATAGAAGAATTACAAACTTTTGCTTTCATTCCAAATCAATCCTTAAACATTCCAAAAGAAACAAAAAATCACTATTTTAAATCGTCATTCATGCCTTTTTAGCTTGGACTTCAGCCTTCAATTCTTGAAGTCTGCCATTTTTACGTGCAAAAGTATTGATGTACTGCTGGTCTTCAAAAGTCACGTTTGTGTCTTCTACGTTGGATGAAATCTTTCAAAAATAAATATCGGCAAATAAAACTACTAAGAACTATTAAAGTAAGATGGAATATCTTTTAATAATATGAGAAAAAAAGCAGTTTTTCTGAAGACCTCACCTTTGCTTTGCCGGCCGCCATCTTGGAAATGTATTACCGCTGGTACTTGCTATTGAAGGCTCAAATATTGTGGTGTAGTTCCGCTAGTAGCTGCTACTGCAGGCTCAAGTTTTGTTTTTCCTCATATATTTATTAACTACAATATTTTAACAGAATATATACTCCTTCATTTTAATTATTTTAAAAAGTTCTTGTAATAACCTGATCATTTAATCAAATGTGTCAAAGTCATGAAAAAGTTATTTTTAAGAAATGGCAAAATATCAGACCAAAAGATCTGATAAAAATACAGAAGTATGTAAAAATGCTTGATTTAACAATTATAAGTATCAAAAATTATTTTGAAAAGAAAAGAGATTCAAATGTAGAAAACTTAGAACATTGTTTAAGGAGGCTTAAAATGGCTTTTGAAATGGCATACACTAACAAAAATGGCCTGGAAAAATTTTATCTGGCTAATGTATTACAGAAAGTAGACTCAAAAGACCAAAGACCATAAAGTAAAGATTAGAATGAAATTGATAATATGACGTGGACGTTGCTATGACAACGATATAACACTTCAAATGTGCGCAAAGTTTTTCATTCAAAAAATCATAACTTACGGACGACACGGTAAAAATCGTTTAAAATGGGCTTAAATTAACTTCATGATCCAATCTTTGATTTGAAAGAAAAAGAAAAAAATTTGTAAGAGGAAATTCTTAAAAACAATGAAGTTTATTTTAGGATGTTCCCTCTTACAGAATTTTTAAATTTTTTCTTAGCACTTACGAACCCTAAAATACAAACCACATACAACCGAAGTTTAAAGAAATTTTACCGTCCAGTTTTTAGGATATTTAAGTTTAAATACGAGATTTTTTGATGACAAAATTTTAACTTTGATTTTAATTTATGCGTTGTATACGTCATTAAGAGCGCGTGCACGAAAACTTTTGCGTATTTCCGCAAAGTAGTCGTTTCGCGGGCTCAGCATTGCCTGACATGCAAATGAGCTTGTAACCAAGACTAGTAATTATGCAGATCAAGTACTAGTTTATTTACAGTAATTAAAAATCCCTCAAAAATACGACGTGTGGCGGATCAAGAGATATATCAAGCCTCGATCAAAGCCAGAATCTTTTAATACTTCCTCGGCATCGATCTACAAGCGTTGGGACGCGAAGTTTGGAGTTTTTGGAAGTTTTTTTCTTATTGTTGTGTTAGCGGGACCGTCAAGGAATGCGAGACAGTCGAATGGTCTTTTGTTCTATAATGGCCTTCCATTGTAACTAACATGGGTAAGTTTGATTATGTTTCGTAATCTTCTCAAACTGTTGGTATTTTTATTCCCTTGGTTTATCAATTTAAATAGTTTCATTGAAAAAATTCTTTAGTGATATAACAGAGTGACGGAACTTGGTGGTAAAATTACATCGTTTACCCTAGAGACGGCTTACGTGTGTTGCGGTCATTAACTTCCTAGCTTCTAAAATTTAACTTAGTGTCTTAGAGATAAACTGATGACTTCGTTTTTGAATACCAGGTGATTTAAGTGTCACAAATCTCTACCGTAAAGTGGTTTCTCCTTCCGTGAAGTTTAAGACTGAAGAATTAAAGAAGGAGACGCACACTCGTCATGTGCAATATCGTGGGAGATCGCCTGTGTCTCCCAGACGGCTTGCTCCGAGCCCTGCTAGGAGTACCTACTCTGCTCCAGGAAGAGTAGAATCACAGACAATTCCTTTACAAGTAAGTAGATAGAGAAAACACTGGGTAAAATAAGTTTGGTATCTATCTCTTTTGTGTGTGGGATTGTTATAGTGATGGGGGTGGGGTGAGATTTTTAAATGTAATCCAGAAAAGAAGAGATGACAGTTGGAAAAATATTTTTTTTGTGAATAAACAAGATAAACATCCTCAAAGCACAGGAGAGGGGCAAAACACTCAATGGCAGACTGTCCAGGAATCATTAACCCACAACCACAGGAGTGTGAAGCACAACAGCTTCACTTTTATTTATTGATTGTTAAAACCAAAAACATCATTGATGGCACTCACCGTAATAACAGCCATTGATAGTTAGAGCAGATTTCGTATGAATGTGAAAAGCTCATGGCTCAGTGCCGTAAACATAATGACTGTGGTGTTTTCTAGAATTTTGATGTGCCTTGCCATATCTTGACTGTGTTACTAACAGCCGTGTTTGTGCTGCAAGCTTTTCACAATCGTACAAAATCTGCTCTATGTCAAAATTTCTTAATTATCTTAGGCCTCTATTACATATGGTTGCCATGACAACAATACTGAGCAAGATGGACGCTATTATTTTCAGTGAGTCATTTGTTATCAATCAGTGCTATATTTCATTGAATACTGATTAATTGAATTTCTTTATGTCATTTATATAACTTTCAATTTATTTTTTCTTGTGACCGTAGCCCAACAACCCATTTGAAGACGACATCCTTACCTGCTATGCCGCTAACCAAGAAATATATCCACTCAGCACCTGGTAGTACAAGAATAGTGCCACTATCAGTCACTCGTCATTCCGTAAGTAATTATCAGAATTAAATCATATGCTTGAACCTTAAAAGGGAGTGTTCCCATTTTATGGGGTGGGGGGCCACTATGTGGATTTGGAGGGGGGCCAGCAATGTTCTCAAGAAACATTTAGGGGGGCATCAAAAATATTTCTTCAATAAATTTATTTTATACCAACTTAAATATTCTGCGTGTTTGGGGGGGTCATTAAAAAATATTAGGTTTGTCATGGGTGGGCAGGTTATTAAAAAGTGTTCTCTCATCCACATAGTCCCCTTGACACTTATATTCACCCTTTCCACATCGTGCAGGGTACCAGATTCAGGTTGGGACCGCAAAGCATGCATGGATTGTTTGGAAGGACAGAATGTGTTTATATAAAAGTGATATATGTGTTAATACTGTTAACCAAGTGAATTAAGATGCCTCATCATTATAATTGTTGCATTAATGGCTGCAATTATAGTGCTCCCTAGGACCAGTCACTGTTTAGAGGGAGGGGGACTAGTGTAAATATTAGGGGAGGAGGTTGCTAAATTTTTAGAGTTTTATATGCAAGATGTAAAGGAGCTGGTTCAAGAAAAAGTAGACTGCAAATAAACAATTCACTCTGTTTTCCTTGGTTTCCACTTGTTCAATCCCAAACATATATGCACAGTGCTCACTAGCTTGACATCTAGCTAGGGTATGCAGCAATTGGAGGCTGGTGCAATGAAGACTTATTTTTCCTATGATTGAGAGTACTTAGTACGTAGCACCAAAATCACTAAAATGTGTGTTTTACTGTTCTGTTTCATTTCAGGTTTTATGTCTCCCAGAAAAGTGGCCAAGTGACAAGTAAGATATGATATTTCATTGCAAAAGTTTTTTTCCTGTTTAAGCAGAGCTATGTTTTTGGCTTTTTTGACAATTCAAGAAAATGTGAGTTCCTACAGTACTTCATGAGACCATAGAGTACCATAAGAGGCTGAAGAGCTGGGCCGACTACTCATGAGCCAAAGCTTAATAAAAGGGCTAGTCTGTTCCTTTGTCCCAGCCTTTTATGTTAGATTTAATGTGTACAATGAATTTATAAGTATAACATTGTATATAGCCCTGTGTAGTAAATATTCTTTATAGTATGTTGTTGATACGTCAGTGATGGGGGTGAGGATGAAGAGAAAAAAAGATAGCGTTTTTTGCTTTATTGGGGTCATTTTCTTTGTTTACAGACCATTGCTTACCACTCAGCGACAGAGAAAAACTGCAGAAGAAAGAGCAAAAAGCAAAAGCAGAAAACTCAAAAGAAAATCAGAGGTAAACATGTTATTAATGTGAAAACCCTTTTAGATGAGATGCTTGAACTTTTCTTTCTTTGCCTTTTAGATAATTTCTCATCGAATTGACAAACAGTATTACATGTGTGGAGTTCAAATACCAGTAAAAAATAGGTAAAGAGTTTGTTGTGTTCAAGTTGGATATTTCATTGATTTTGCTGTCACTTTATTATCAATGCTTACTGGTTCTTCTACAGATGGGATGTTGATACAAATGACTTATTGAGACTAAAACTATTGGCTCACCAAAAGCAGCTTGCGAACTACAAGAACGTGAAAAGCCTTCAGTGAGTAATTCTGTAAACTAGATCTAGACAATGCAATTGATCAGTATAAGTTGTGTATGTGTAGCTGTGCTAAATGATAAGCGCATGGTATTCCAAACATCTTAAGGACGTTTAAGGACATTGCTCGTGCGCATTTTTTTCTGCGCACGATTTTTGAGTGCGCGCCATGCCAATATAAGAAGGGCGTGGATGATCGTCGTGTTAGTAAAACAACATAGTGGAAAAGCGTTTTATAAGGTTTAAATAAAAAAGTTTTCTCGTCGTACCTATAGGAACGAGCTTCAAAATGCTCGCGAGAGCCCAGGAGGGCAAATGAGTACACCAACACCACACAGTGAAAAAGAAAATGGATATGATGAACCTAGGGTGAGTGATAATTACTCTCAACATTTTCATGCGCCCGTATCCTACATACTGCGTCAGTTAGCTGCGCGTGAAAGCTTTGCCTTACACTTCCACCCCCAACCCCCGCTCCGCCGTTGCCGTCTTTTTCCTTATGGGGGAGGGGTAAGGAGACTTTTGTGCGCTGCTTGTCTGCATATTCTTCGAATACGTGTCGCAAGCTACGACATTTTTTCCCCGGCTCTCTCCCGTATAACGACGCCATTTATGTACTAATCTTGAATGTCTAAAGCTCTTAACTTGTATATCCTGTAGGGACTGAGTCCAGAACGCGGAACAGAAGGAAAATGGGCTGAGGACAGCAAATCTGAGACGAGTTCTATTGATGAATTTGATAGCATCTCATTGAGAGGTCGTAGAATAAAACTACCGTCCAGTTCGCAGCAAAATGATATCAATTCTGATAATATCGAAGTGGGAAAATCAGAGGCAGAGCTTGGTGAAGACTTACAGGGTAAAACAGACGAAAATGATAATAAAGAAAGCGAGAAATTGAATGAAAATTTGGATGAAAGTCCATTGGATACCAATAAAGCGAATAACGATAACGAATGTGTCAACAAAGTCGACAAAGTAGACAGTGTTATGGACGAAATAAAAGTTACTAGTGCCGGAGAAAACAAACTTCAGAATACAGACAATGTTGCAAAAGAACAAATAGAGAAGCCTTTATCAGGAAAACCACGTAAGAAAGGAAAAACTATAAGATTCAAGGACGAAATGAATGTGAAAAATTCAATCAAAGGTAACAAAACGAAAGATAAGGATAGTAAATCGAGCGAGACAAAGCAAGGAGATGAAAAGAGCGATCATGTCAACCCGTATCTTGATGAATGGTTGGGGATTAAGAAGAAGGAAGTTGATGGACGATACAAGCCTGGTAAACCACCACCCAACAGGTAAGGTTTCTCAGTCAATTTTCCAATTTTCCAAAAAATTAAGCAGCGCGATGACGAGGGGCTCAGTTGCGAAAGTCTAAGATCAGCCCAGAGACTGTTTCATTGTTTCTTGGATTTGCCAATTCAAAGGGGCATAAGCGCGCAACCTTGAGAAAATGGTCAGCGAACATAAATAAACACAGTTATTAAATATGTTTTTTTAAGAGTGTTTCTTTATTCATTAGAATTTTCATCTCAACTGCAATTCCAAAATCTAAAAAAGCGGAAATTGCCAAGTTTTCAGAGTAAGTACTAGTAAAAAGCTTTCATTAGTTCTCACGCCACAATATTTTGTGATGTTGAAAGGGCTTTTCTTCGATTTTTCTAGAATGTTTTTAACAGAGATGATTGGTCTACAAGAAAATGAGTCCAATGTAGACAAAGATGTATCTCCTGTAAGTAGACAAGTCAGTGCAGAAGGACTAGGGATGGCAAACGTTTGGGCTACGGTTGGGGATGGCTAGGGTTGCGTGGACTATGGCGAAGTCATTTACTCCTTTGAACTGTCCAAGGGCCTTACCCACTTTTAATCCGCTTTTAATCGCGTATCACCGCCACCCGGTTAGCTCAGTAATAAGAGCATCGGTCTATTGTGCGGGAGGTCGTGGGTTCGAGCCCCGGCCGGACCAACACTCAGGGTCTTAAAATAACTGAGGAGAAAGTGCTGCCTTTGTAATTACATCTGCAAATGAGATAAACCCTCACGTGGCTCGGATGATCACGTTAATGGCGGTCCCGCGCATTTGATTATTATGATTCGTATAGAATTTGCGCGTTACAAATGTTAAACATTTCGAAAGCATTTCCATCTAATTAACAAATGCGAGCGTATGTTATTATAACTAATTCTTTGTGTGTCAGCCCCATTGACTTATCGCATTGTGTTACAGGAGTCAAAGTTTGGTATCATCAACAGCAAACAGAAAGAAGCCTTTAAGGTCCTGTTTGACGAGGTAGACAAGGACAAGAATGGTTCAGTCACATTAGAAGAACTTAAACTAAAAATGATGCCTTCAGTATCGAGAGACGACATCAAGCACTTTGTACAGGTGTGAAAACCTTAGAAACGTTTAATGACTTATCGTCGTCACAAAATATCACATCAACGTTTCTCTGATAGTATTATAACTTCATTTGTTTTAGGTTTTCGATTTAAACAAAGACAAAACCGTCGACAGTCGTGAGTTTATAGCTATTTGCTCTCTGAATGACAAGCTCGCTGGTACCAGGTTAGTACGTTTCTTCATTTCTGGCGGGAACGTGCAGTGCAGCTTTCCGCAACGTTGCAAAAAGTGAAGAAGAAGAAGAAAAAAAAACATGTACTTAATAGAACCTCATTTGCATATCATGAAAACGGTCTTGCATGAAATCACGATGGTAAAGCCAGTCTTGGAGGCTCTTGATGGCGCGGTCATGAAAAAAGCCACCTTTTTTAAAGGCTACGTCACCTTTGCTAAATCTTTCTACGCGAGTAACATTTAGTTCTAACCTGACAAAATCGCCAGCATTTGTAAGATCATTCGATTATTCTTATTTTCGTTGCTTTTCTTCATGGTTTGGTTGACATAATCGTAATTTTATTTTCATACTAACCAGGACTGAGACAGCGGATGGTTCTATCGCTCTTGAGCTCGAGAAACTGGCACAACACATCGTTATCTTCAAGGTAGGACTCTTAAATGGCCTTTGTCTTATAATGAATAATGAACTTGTAGGCCTCATTCCAAGAGTGACTCGAATTGGAACTCAGAAGTTGGGTTTTGTGGAGAGAGGAAAACCGGAGAACCCGGAGAAAAACCATCGAAGCGTATAGTTTACACATATTTTACAGCCATCACTCCCTTTGAGGGGCTCTTCCGTGTGGTTCCCTCCACACACACTACCACTACATTCAGTATTCACAGCACACAACGCTCAACTCACATGTTGATTTTTACGGAGGGAGGAAAACCGGAGAACCCGGAGAAAAACCCTCGTGGCAAGGGAGAGAACAACACATCTAACAAACTCTACTCACATGTGGCATTTGCAGGGCTCGAACCAGTGACCCGATCCGTTGAACTCACAGCGGTGAGAGGCGACCCAATAACAGCGTACGCCACCCATGGCACCCGCACAGGAGAGAACCAACAAAGAACTTTAGTCTTACCTACAATTCCATGATCATTTTGTAGGAAATGTATAAAACAATGGATGAAGATGACGACAACCGTCTTGATGCTAATGAAGTCCTCGTCATGGTATCTGCTACCATGGAAACGGATATGGGTATAGACCTCGAGGTTGCTAGGAGAGTACTAGATGCTGCTCGAGATGAATTCGGTAAGAATTTCTTGTATCTGCACGCCGTAACGATAAAATATAGAGCGGATTTCATATGAGTGGGAAGTGGTAAGGCGAATTCGTAGTCGTATCGCAGCAGTCCATATTTTGCCGTAATCGTAACTATGCATTATGATTGGATGATTCAGTGTTACTGCATACGGCACTGTGCATGTGTTGTAAGTCAGTATGGTATGTTTCCCACTCATACGATAACCATTCTTATGGGAAGCCAATTTAGTGTTGCTGTATACCGTACCGTGTACGTGCTAGAGTGATTGCAAAAAACCCGTGAAACAAAATCTAATAGTCACTGACTAATAGTCAAGTCCCAACAAAAGAAAACAATGGAATTAGTGTCTACTAACCTTTATTAGACTACTACTACTACTATTTCACGGGCTTTTTGCAATCACTCTATAAGTCAGTACGGTACGTTACGATACGTGTGGCCCTCTTTTAACGTCTCTAATTGAAAGTTCTAACCATGGGCAGATATTATTGTAAAGGCAGTGCCTTCGCCTCAGTTATTTTAAGCCCCTGGGTGTTAGTTGAAACAATACATTTCCCCCCGCGGGCCTCGCGTTCAAACACTTCAGAACAAGTTCACCCGAGCATAAACAAAGGATTTCATTCTCGTGTGAATAAACATGGCCGTCGCGTTCTTAAAGCCCAAGAAACCAAGCTCACTTTACATTTTTTCCCATCTTGTTTTAGGTTACATCGACTTCATTGGTTTCATGTCGTACATTCCTTTCTTTGCTAACTTACTTAAGACCATTATGGCCAAACCACTATCCATAGCTGAGATAGAGAAGGCAAGAGAACGCGTCAAACAAAAACAGCTGACATTCAAAATCAAGAAACCTGATAAGAAAGAACCGAAAAGTTGGGAAGCATTTTAGATTTGCCCGTGCAGAACTGCAAGTGCGCAAGTGACTGTAGATAATACACCATATTCACGATAGCCGCCATGATAGTTTTCATATTGTAATGCAAATTAGCCATGAGGTCTTCCAGGGAGCAAACATTGGAAGAACAACTATTTTTTATAAAAATTCGCGGCAAATGTCAAAGATCAAATTCAGTTTTTGACAAATATTATCCAAGCGAAAGTATGTTATGCGGGCGGTTGAAATCGATCATCGATTTGCCCCCTCGGAAACTACGTGACTTATTAGCATTACAATGATAGAACAAACATGGCGGCTATCGAGAATATGGACAATTAAATCCAATATATTTTTATATCTAATTAATACCTTTATATATACACGTATCAAGAGCTTCAAACTACGCATGCTCATGTGATGAAAATGTGAGACCAAGTGTCGTAAGATACTATGCTATATTCCGGTATATCTGATTTGGATTTAGCATGATGGTATGTGAACTTGGATATTTAATGCACCTTCACGGAGTTACCCATAATTCTCCTTGATTTAGCGCGTGCAAGCGAGGTCAGGGTCTGGTTAGGGGGCAAAGTATTTGAAGGAGACTTCGAAAATTGAACAGAAAACAAACAGCGTTTTGTCAAATGTGGCTTAAAACGCAAATTAACGAAGGATGTAAATGGTTTACCATATAGAATATCTGAATAACAATACTTTTCCTGTTCTTGTTTAGACACAGTACACGAATTTCCCCAAAACTACGATTGATGTTTTTGTCCCCTGACCTCGCTGGCGCGCGCAAATCCTAAAGAATTGTGGGGAAACTCCGGAAAGGAGCATGAAAATCGCGCTTCATAAGATAAATGCAAATCAAATACAGTAATATTTACAACGCATGGTCTCACTTTTTCACCCCTTGAACATGCTATATATATGCGTGCGTTTAGAGCGGTAGTGTGGAACTCTTGATGCATGAATTGAATTTTTCAAATTTCAGATTATTTCACAAATATTTTCTATAGAATAGCTTTAACTATCGCTTACTTAAAATCAAGTAAATTGTTGTTTATAAGTTTAATGTCATTAGTCTTTTATCATTACTATCAGTTTATTAGTTATTATATTTTACAAAATATTTGAGATAAAACGCGCGCGCTGATTGGCTGGGTACCATGTTTATATCAGAGGACAGAGACCCGCTCGCGCTAAAACAGCGAAAAAGACTTTATAAAAGCAATATAAAACGATCGCATATCTCTCTGTACTGTGACATAAACACTCTGGGAGATGTAGAGCACTCGAAAAGCAATAGAAACACTCGGCTATGCCTCGTGTTCCTAAACTCGCTTTTCACATGCTTTACAGTAATTACGTTTTTATCAAAAGATTGTTTTTTACCTGTTCTTTCGGAAAATTGAAAGAAAAATATACAGTCCCGTGCAAAATTTTAGGGTTTTGGCCTGTTGAAGCTCAAAACGTGTATGGTTCCCTATTAAAATCTTGAAGGAAATTCAGCGGCTTCAAATCGAGCGTTCTGTGATAGGATGCCACCTTAAAGAAACATGGCAAATTAAAGCTATACCTTAATTAATAATTTTTAATTAATTGATTATTTGTTAGTTAACTTCGCATTACAAATCATGTTTTATTGCAAAAAAGAAAATTATCTCGTATAATTGATTGTAGATTGATATCTTTTGATAGTGCAATAGTAAGTGGAAGCATCAAGACTCGAAATCATCACTGCCCGGTCCCGTAGTTAGCACCGCCTGCCTTCTGGACCAGCGTTTTGACATGATCCAGTTGCACCTCGCCTCTCTCACCAGTTAAAATCTCTACAGCAAAGTTCTAGAACAAAAACCGGGTCATATTTAGTATTGAGGTTTTTCACTGTGACGTCACGGTGTCGAGAAATTTGTTTTATCTGGAAAAGGAGTTTACAGTTAAACTGTTATATAGATATTAGTAAAAGTGTGAAGTTTCGTGAAGGTTATTCAGAATCTAGAGAAGAGGTGAAATTTTGAACCTTAGGTCCGGTTCAGACGTCGAACTTCTGCCGTGCTGAATTCAATGTAAATGAGATGATAATTAGTAGAATCAAAAGATTTGACTAATTTGCATTAGATTCAACGCGGCAAAAGTTCGACGTTTGAACTGGGAATTTTTACAAAGAAATGTATGCTGGTAGGCAAATTTCGCCTGCCAACATAGATTTCTTTGTAAATTTCGGGTTTTTGAAAAATTACATCTTCTATAGTTGTACAATCTCCGCGAAATTTCGCTGTGTTAACAATATCTGTATAACAAGTTTGACAGTAAGACCTGCGTCGTGATGTAGTCCACCAGAATACAGGATTAATTAAATAACTGTCTTACACACCCTACCATCGCAAGACCCAATTGAATTAGCCCACTTCCGAGTTCTCGAAAATGTACACGAATGCAAGGCTTCGTGCGATCGCGCGAAATCACACTTTGTGGCGTGACTGACTTGTTCTGTTGTCATTCTTTTCTCTATGACTTCTTCGCGGTTCACTTGTAAAAATATACTTTTAAGCAACAGAAAAAGTTAAAGAAATTCTAGTCGTTTGGAGCCACCAAGCGTGATTTTGCATCTTTTTTGAGAACTCGGAAGCTAGTTTACCTTGAGGACAGCTTTAACGGAGCTCTTGTCGGTGCCAACTTTAGCTTTCTTCATCCCTGATACATTTTCTCCGATCCAGGCCACCAGGACGAACTTGGCTCTCTTGCTCAACTCGTCTCCTGATTCGATTCTGACGTAACCGTAAATCCTTTCGTCATCTGAGGGAAACAAAGAAAAACTTAATCGTATGCGTGGACTTATTATTCATATGCATCAAACGAGTATAGCACTAAGGCCCAGTTCAGACGTCGAACTTTTGCCGCGTCGAATCTAATGCAAATTAGGCAAATCTTTTGTTTCTGCTCATTAACATCTCATTTACATTAGGTTCGGCTCATGAGAAGTTCGACGTTTGAACTGGGCCTAAGAGGGTGGCAAGAATGGTGGAGTCTCATTGGACTTTAGCGTAGTGCGACTTTAACACTTCTCTCGTGTCTAACAGCTTTCCCGGCACGTGTATCTCGATGGATGCACGCTGAATGTTGACCATTTCTTAAGTTTGGTTTTTGGATGCTATTATTAACTGGGAATAAATTTGTTCCGTCCGTCCGTTCGTTCGTTCATTTTCTCGTTTCCCAATGTCCAATACCTTTTAACTCTTCCAAGAAGTCGTCATAAGCTACTCCAGACTTCAAGTGCACTACCGTGTTGCTGTCATCGTAACCGAAAGTGGCCCTGTAAAGACAAACAGATCAGAGGTGAATAATAGACCTTTCAGCTCACGCGTGGGCCATGTTGACTGCTTTTATTGTTTTCGAGTGTTTGGAAACCCTAATGAAACACGAAGCACGAGTTTTTGGAATTACTTCTCTAACGA
>JAADYU020089117.1:0-20893 GCA_011763375.2 Heteractis magnifica | reverse complement strand
CAAGGCCTATTGGGCTGGGTTAGTACCCTGATGGGTGACCAATGATATCTACTTGGTGAATTCTGACCTATTTAAATTTCTTATATAAAGATATATATTTCATTTTATCTATCTAACTCCGAAGTCGTTTGCTTACGGCAGTTGTTCCGCTATTAAAAAACAAACAAAAACAACAACAACAAAAAGCAAGCGAAAAAACAAACAAACAAAAAAACAGCTGAACAAAACCTGAAACTGCAGAAAGTATGAGTATAGTATCGATACAGGGGTGGATTAAGGAAATTTTTTTAGGGAGGGGTGCAGTCCAGGACGTTTTGTAGGGAGGGGTGCACCCCAGAATGTTTTTGAAGGAGGGGGACACCATTTATGTTCGGGACTCGACACCAAAAATACATAATAATAAAGCAAAAATGGCTGTAAATCGCCCATGTCAGGGAGGAGTGGGTGTGCACCTTGTGCGCACCCCTCCACTGGATCTGCCCCTGCGATATAGTATGCCCAGGTTTTACTAACAGACAGAATTGACAAATAATATGGTCTTTGCAATCACTTGCCACTTCTTAATACGGATAGGATAGTTGGTTTGTATTATGGCACTGATTCTCCGCTCTTTTTTAAACAAACAAACAAACAAACAAACAAACAAACAAAAACCCTGAAACTGCCGGTCATTTAGTGTTTTGTAAACCTTGGCCGGCAGTTATTTAATCAGTGGCAACTTTCGGCAATTCTACTTTCGCAAAAAACTCTCATTTAGAATCACGAAATGCGTACTGGAATGTAAATTTTTTATCTCTTGCTTTCGTTAAAATCTTGAGAAAACTGGACCTTTTCTTATATTATTGTTTTGCTTAAAAATGAAAAAAAGTTGATTTTTTCGCGATAAAAATGTGAATTTTTATAACTTTTTTTTTCAAAGATTTAAAGGATATGTTTTGAAAAAAATAAAAGTTATAAAAATTCAGATATTTATCGTGGAAAAAATTTCGGGTGGGATCAGGGATCAAGTTTTATATCGTTTTTGGGATCAAGGATCAGATGTTTGACCTCCGGGATCGGGATCACTGTAAAAAATACGTACCTGGCTACTACTTCGTCATCGCTCTGATCTTTGATATGTATGCATCAATTAAATAAATTCATCGATGTTTTTTTATGTCTTATTTTAGAGATCCCCAGACAATTCTACATCTTCCCTGATAATTCTTTTCTATCTATTTAAGCTTCAAATAAGGGAATCAAATTCTGTTGTTTTATGTAGGTTTTGAAATCCAGAGCAAAGCCTACATTCTTAAAGCCGGGGGCAACTTTAATAATCAGCAGGGAAGAGCGGGGCTGACCAGCAGGTCTTGAATTTCAAAATTCAAAACCTGTACCGAGTCTTTAATTTGGAATTATAGACCCAGGACAGGTCTTGAATTTCAATGCAAAACCTCGCCCTAGCGTTTGAAATTTTATATAATAAACTATTTATTGACCAAGCTTGTTCGGTCCGAATGGGGAGATATTGGTCTCGTTCTTTTTTCGTGTGCATGGACCTCGTCTCACGGGCTCGGTCTTAGTCTCCTTAGCAGCCGTTAGAAAAATATACGATCTAAAAAATCTAAAACCAAAATGGGTCGAGGTTTTCAGCGTCCAGCATTTTTGTACAAGCACTAAAAAGGTTCTACAAAAGATATATTAAGCCTTAGTACGAGCTTAACTTTTGCACTTTTTCCCAAATTTCAAGATTTTTTACGATACTACAAGGAAGACCAATTTGGGCAAGTAGAAAATGCAGATAATAAGACGATTTTTATTGAATTTTAGCTTTTTTGAAGTAAAGATAGGCTGCTAACTAACACGAGAAAACAGAAAAATCATAAAATTAAATCTTAGAAGACGTTTATTATGATTTTATTTTCATTTAAACTTTAATCTGGATTGGGCTTCCTGTTATTTTATGTGTGAACCCGCGATTTACGACGAAACCGCGGGCTCGTTTTTCAGCCCTGCTGCTGCGAGGGAGACTAGCTCGGTCTATACAAACACGAAAAAAGAACACGACCAATATCGCCCCATTCGGACCGAACAAGCTTCGTCAATAACCCCTATTTACTCATTTAGTTCCCCCCACCGAGTTCCGTATATTTTGAGCCCTCTTCTCTCCCCAAGATCTTTTCTTTGTATCACGACTATCACGATACAGTCACATGCTGATCACATGTACATTACCATATTTGGTAAGGTCTACCTCTGGTGCGCGTGTATGAAACACAGAAATTACACCACAGGGTACCCGTAATACTTATACATTTGAATGTTGTTTTTGTACTGTGTGGTATCTGCAAGATGAGAAAAGATCTCCTTTATTATTAGCGTTTCAGATTTGTTATTCACCAATAATTATAACAATGCTTGGAGAAATAAGACGTAAAGGTTCTTGGACTAGGCACCTTGGATGGCCGCTAATCTCAAAGGCGAACTGTACCGCTATTATAGTTGATGTAAGTTGTGGCCATTTTACCCAAAGACGTGGCTTCAATTTTTAAAAACATTATGTCATTTGAAGTCATTTTAGAGTCATTTTTCAAAGGTTGTTTTGTCTTTATAGTATTCTGTCAAGCCAGCCGATCCAAAGGAGCTTCAGCGAATCTTTAACAAGGTTAGTTTACAAGCTATTTTGTGGTCCAAATACCTGCATAGTTTACCTCACGACGACACAAAGATGTCGCTTGGTGCACTCTGAAAGATAGCGACTGAGCTTGTATCACTTTGAAGATGATTTAAAGATCATGTCTGTTCACATTTTGGGGGTATTGTTAAGTTTGCATATGAATTTAGCAGCAAAATTTACCCAGAATTAATGCGAACTAGAAATAATTGAGTCAAACCAGACACGAAAGCATAGACGATGGTCATCTGATCAGTCATGAAAATGTTCTGTTTCTCTAAAACCTTGGTTTTAAAAACCATCAGGAAGTAATAACAGTGAATTGATTATGTTAATCATTTTTGAAGTGCTATCATTACTTCCTTGTCTTGGTATTCGTTCAAAAGGGAGGGATTTATGAGCTGAACGAATTCATCCATATATGATCTGGTTTAACTGTTTTCTCAATGGGGTTTTCTTATACTATGGGATATGAATGAGCATATAAAGTTTATAAGTGAAAGAGATCACAGACTTTATGATGTTTGGAGAATTCTGAAGTTCTTATCTACCCAAGAACTGGCTATAGTCATGGCTGACCCAGGGGCGGATCCAGGGGGAGGGTTAAGGGGGCTGCAACCCCCCCCATGAGAATTTGGATTTTTTCTTAAACACAGTAAAAATTCTGATTTGTTTTGGAATTTTTAATTGAGATGCTCATAAAGCAGTACTATTCCACTATACAAAAGTGGTTCCTGTAGTTGAAAAATACTAGTTGAAACGCCAGGGCCTCTTTCTTTCTTTCTTTTTGTTTGGTACCAAATGAACACCAGCAAGATTTGGTGGGAAAATTGATTCATGGAAATGAGGTTCAGTCAAAGCAGTGTCTTTTCACAGCCTTACCACACTATGTATTAGTGGTTTGGGATTTATAGGGTTTGGGATCCCTGTGGCACAGGTATAGCTTTTAATTGATGTAGTTCAAATATTGCTCCTAGAATCTGTCCTTAGTAGTCAGTCTTCAAAAGCTTTTTAGCTCCAAATAAAGATTAATAGTTTATCACTTGTTCTGAAGTGTTTTTTCTGCCAAAAAGCCTAAAAAATGCTGGTTTGGGGCTTAACAATTTGATGATTTCAAAAGACATGCAAATGTAAGTTATCAGAGTACAACACTAAATGATAAACTGATGGCTAAAGGGGTGTAGTGTGGGGAAGTTGTCAAGTGGAGGAACATCTTTTGCTTCCTCAATTTCAAAAACCACAAGCAATCCCATCTGCACATGTCAGGGTACCATATTTACTTGGTGAGTGCCATGGTGCTACGTAAATTTTTATTGTTTTGGATGCAGCACTTATTGAGGGGCAGCGTTTATTTGAGGGTGGCACTCTTTAAAAAAATCATAAAATTTGTAAATGATAGCAAGCAAATGTTAACAACAAAATAAGCATCTTTTAAGTGTCATTCACTGTATCATTTTAATTTCAAAAAAATGGGCTTGCAGTATTTTTACAAAATGACATTGTTACTGTCCTCTTCATAATCTGAGTCAAAGAGCTGATATTTATGCTTGAATTAAGCACTGCATTGTTGTGAATGAATGCAGCACTTATTTCATGGTACTGCTCTTTAACATTTTTGCTTTGATATGTGGCACTTAATCAAGTAAATATGGTTTTGCTGGAAAAATAACAGTTTTAAACAGAAGATTTTTTAATAAGTATGACAATGCTTGGTAGTCATGATAAGGAGCTGACAATTTTATTTGAACAGTTCTTTGCAAAGCTCGAAATAACGGCTGGACATATATAGGTCAAGATGACCTTTCAAATAAATTTTTGGCTGGTCATTACCGATTTTTGAAAGGTCAAAAATTCTTATAATTAACCAATAGTAATTTCTTTGAATTGATAGTTTTTTCGTGGAGAGGGCTGCAAACAAGTCAGAGTGCATATTGTGAAGCACAACATAATGTACGAGCTTTGAACAGTAACTTACCCTCGGCCTGATATCCAAATCATAACCATTCATTTTAACTCTAAAATTCATTATTTTTTTTCAAAATTTAATTGAGTGTCTTTTACCTTTAGACTTAGTCAATCCTTTTTTGTTCCTGATGCAAGTATTTGCAGCCTTTTCTGTGGCATAATTGGCATTTCTAAACGTCAACTGACATGTACACTCAAACTATGGTCTGCCATTTTATTCTAGCCACATTTCTATGTAAAACCTTGTTTTAATACATTTTTTCCCTCCAAAATTTGGCCGGTCAACTTGTCCTTTCAAAATCTGATTTGGTCAGTCAAGTAGCAAATTTGGCAACATTGAACCTTGACCTGCTGTTATTTCGAGCCCTGGTTCTAAGGAGAGAGATTACCATCCATGCAATCAAAATGCTAAAACATGACTAAACATAGTTAGTGCATTTGGGTCTAGCATTTCTTTGGCATGCCTTGTACATACATAGTGTAGTTCTTTGCACTGAAGATAGATACATTGTACTGTTCACCTTATTTAGCAATTATGGCATTTCCATTACTGTGTTTGTTATTCACTGGATCTGATTAAAATTTTGAGGAGGAAGGTCAACAGGGAGGGCTGGTGAAAATAATTAAAGTACAGAGTAAAACTGCTTCATAATAAGCAACTTTACTCAAACATAAAACCATATTCATGTTTTTTTCTATGTAATATTCTCTTCATAGTATGCCAAAGTTGAAAAAGAGGGACAAAGGTATATGACCCCAGAAAATCTCATTAGGGACTACTTGGGCATGCAAAAGGTTGAAGAATACAATGAAACTACTCTATCACTACTTGCTGGTGTTGTTGACCAAACAAAAGATGGGTAAGTATGAATGAGATATTTTATTACTGGCCTTAAAGAAGCAAGTGTTTCTTCCTCATCTCATTTGTATTATCAAGACTATGGGATGGGTTACAGCCCTCTGGTCTGCCTGGAGGACTGGTTGGTTTTTCCATGAGTGTTTTCATCCTGTTTGATGCATATGGTTGTCTGACTATATTTTTACTTCCCTAGACTTATTTCATTCAGTGAGTTTGTTGCATTTGAGGGACTTCTACGTGACCCTGATAGCTATCACAAATTGATTTTTCAATTATTTGACTTGGATGGCAAAGGATCTGTCTCTTTTGGTGAGTGAATGTTCCAGATTGCTTAAAACACTCCGTCATTGGTGTTGTCATTTTATAAATTGTTCTCCTCTTTCCTCCAATTAAAATTTTAGAATGATTTAAACTCTTTTTTTATTTCATATAGATGAATTCCAGACTGTTGTCAAAAAGACCAAATTCTATGAGAGAGTTCAATTCAAATTTGACACAGAATTTACGAGGAATTATTTTGGAGCAGAGAAGGAAAAGTGTGTTTCATTTCATGAGTTTTCTCAACTTCTTCAGGTAAATATTACTTGTCTTGTGTTATACATAGGGGTAATTGACCAAGCTTGAGGTCCAGATAGGGGAATGTTGGTCAAGTTCTCTTTTCGTGTGTGTGTGTGTGGAGCAAGCCCATAGGGCTGAGGTCCATACACATGAAAATGAACGAGACCAATATCTCCCCCATCTGGACCTAACAAGATTGGTCAATATGGCAAACAAAATTTTTGAAAATGGTTCATAACTTTTGCAGAGAGGTGTGGATGTAAAATCCGGACCTCTCAGCAACTAATCAAATTGTTTCCTAATTTTCATCCAGACTGTCTTGCAATATAATAATGAAATTTACTGGAGTTTCAATGCCTTTTATTGGTGTAATTATCTTTCTGAACACGTTTACTACAGATTTCAATTGTATTGCATATCATACAGTAAATGCTTTCCACTTTATCTTATTTTTATTTCAATTTTTTTAATAATTCTACAAAGCTCTCTTTCTTACAACATAGAATTATAAATGACTGTTTGAAATTTGTTTGCTACATTTTAGGACTTTGAAAAGGAATACCAACGTCAGGCATTTTTTCATTCAAAATTGACAAATGGTGAAATACAAGCCACATCCTTTGCAGAAATCATGAAGACTCTTAGAGGCCATCTTCTTACTCCATATGTTAGGGCATATCTCTTAACGGTGTGTTAAGAAGTAATTTGAAAACCAGAACCAACAAGTCATGTGATCTTTTTGCTATCATATACGGTGGAGAATTGTGAAAAGACTTTTCAGATTATTTAAACTTTTGATCTCAACAGAAAAAATTTAAGTACCTAAATTTTCAACCAACTACTTAGGTCTTCATCAGAGACTGAAATACAAGTGGACTCATTCTCAGTCTCTGATGAAGACCTATGTAGTTGGACATAAATTTAGGTACACAAATTTTGTGTTGAGATTGAAAGTTTAAATTATCTGAATAGTTCTTCCAAAACAATAAACATACATCAAAAGTGTCAAAAAACTTGTTTATGATTATACATGTAAACCTGGCATTAACTTTCATGAAGCAGGGTATTGGCCAAGGGTAGTGCCATTAAAGCAGATTTCTTATAACTGTTAACTGTGAAAAGCTTGCAGCATGATCAGCTTGCAGCCATGATGTTTTCTAGAGTTTTGACATGCTTTCTGTGCCTTAATTTAACTGTGTCATGACCATGTTCCTGCTATGAGCTTTTCACAGTCATATGAAATATGCTCTAAAATGTAATACAGGGGCAGCGGAACTGGGGGGGCGGGGGGGGCCCTGCCCCCCCCCCCCCACTAAATTTTTTTGGGGGGCCTGCCCCCCCACAAAATATTGGTTCACATGAAACATAAACGCATCGTTTTATGGTGCATGTGTCTGCAATCAAACTAAACAGCAGTCATTACAACATAACGTAAAATATAATATTGCATGCCCCCCCAAAGATTTTAAGCTTCTGCTGGCCCTGTAGTACAATATAGATTTAAATTTTCAAAAAGTGTCAGTACATGTACAGTTACAAAAAATATTTCAAGTTCTTGTATTTATTGCTTGTTCAGTAGGTGGTGTACCCTTGATTTTCCTCTTTTTTGCCCCCTTGCACAATGACTAGTTTTTTGTACAATCTAAACCTCAAAAAACACAATGCAAATTAATTCGAAATTGAAATCAAAATCATATAATCATAAGATTGCATATAACAGTTTTCTTGCATTATTAGGTTGCAGGAGGTGAAGCTCGTCATCGTGTAAGCTATGGGTACTATAGGGCATTCAATAGCATGCTTGATAACATTCTTCTTCTCCATGATGTGTCAAATAAGGTGGCCAAGGGGAAACGATATAAAGAAATAAAGAAAGGTGAGTGCTTAGTACTGTAAATATTAGTAAAGACTGTATTTACCACAGTAATAATAAATAAATAATAAATCTCTTTATTTAAGTGCCTAGTCATTCTAGTGCTTCTGCATTGATTGGGGGCACTATCATTCACACACACTACCACTACATTAACTGTTTAAGCATACAACTCCTAGCTCACATGTTGATTTTTATGGAGTGAGGAAAACTGGAGAACCTGGAGAAAAACTCTCATGGCAAGGAAGAGAACAACACATCTAACAAACTCTACTCCAATGTGGCATCCACAGGGCTTGAACCAGTGACCCAACCCGTTGGAGTCACAGTGGTGAGAGGCGAACTTTTTACCACTATGCCACCCATGCTGCCCATAATGTAATGGCAGAATTGCCAAGAAATGGCTTTTCCATGGAAAGCACATTTTTGTATGATGATAAAAAATCATCCAATAAACACAGCAAAGAATATGTCTGCTCATCCAAGCAAAATCTTCAGATGTAGTACTGTTTAAGCCCCAGGATGGTACTTTGCTATAAACTCTGTTGTTTGTCCCATATTTGTAGTCCCCTCCCTTCCATTGTTTAACGAGCACTTTTTCTTTGTCTTTAGAGGACTTCTTGCATGAGGTTCTCAAATCACATCCAGAGGTATGAAATAAATATACATTTATTTTTTTCTGGTCCAGAATCCTAGTGAATCGCGCGGGCTGATTGGTTGTTAGCCAGTCTGTTTTTTTCTCAGTATGGACTGGCTCATCCGGACTGCTCACAGTTACATGGGCTTAGAAGGGATTCCGAACTGGAAAAAAATGAAAACGTAATTAAATGGCTTAGGTTGGTCTGTATTGAGAAAATATTTGCCCTCGGTCTTGAAAACAGACCTCGGCCTGCGGCCTCGGTCCATTTTCAAAACCTTGGGCAAATATTTTCTCAATACAGACCTTCCAGCCATTTAATAACATGTGTAACTCTTGAACATACACGTATCTCAGATATGTGCACACAATGTATTGAGAATTTCATTAGAATCACAAAGACCTTTTATTAAAATGTAAAAAAAAAATTCTGCTCCAGCTTTGTTATAAAAACAATGGTAAACATTTAGTGTTTGCCCGTTGAGTTGTGGATGCATTTGTTCATCTGCTAAGCACTCGAGGCTGGAGTCATACTCATCTTCACCTCTTATGACTTCAACTCTTCTCTAACATGTACCAGCATTTTGCAGGCATCTATAACTGAGTGTTGACCATTAGTTTTCTACTGTTCTGTAGGTCACTCCTCTACAGGTAGATATTTTGTACCATCTTTGTGATGTGGACAGAAGAGGGTAAGTAACTATGGTATTATGATACATATTACTTGACACTATCTCGCCACTGATTGGCTAACAACATACAACCAATCCTGGATAGCATGTAAACATGACATGAGAAATCCCATATTGAGTTCAAAGTCCAAGTGTTAGACGCGTGCTTAAAAATAGGTTTGTAAACATAATAAGAATTTCCCAAATTTTCAAAATGTATAATAACACTGTTATTGAATTTGGTTTTCACATGATATCATAAATTATCAATAAGCCCATGGCTTCGGCAGATAACGCAGACCTTTCTTGGTCTTGATAATTTACAATATAATGCTCAACCTCATGATCATCCAATAATTGCTTATCATAATCATCAATTCTTGTCCATAACTGGCCAATTAAACACACTTAGCATTGCCACAGGATTCACGATATAACTTTTTTCAACAGTCGAATAACCATATCAGACGTTCATCACATCCTGCCAAAGCATGATGTCTTTAAAGTGTTTTCAACTGAACGACATGATGAGGAGGTAACCGTGTACTTTTTATAGATTATTTTGTGTGGAAAGAAGGTATAGAGTTGGCATTTGCTTTATTCTTTATTTATCTATTTTTATATTCCTTTAGGAAGTTTGTTGGGGGGAGGGGTAGGGGGAGAATGGAAGGATGGGGAGCAAATCTTGAAAAATGAAGGAGAGCAGGATAGGGTTAGAATTTTATAGACAACAGCTTCACTCATACAAATTTTAACTGCGGCGCATTTTTTAGATGTTGATGGAACCTGAAGAGCAACAAGTGTCATTTATATGGTCTATACTACACCAGCTTTATAGATTTAGTCTGGGCTCAGTTGCTGGAGGTAACTCATATACACTGCTTTCTTATTACCCGTAAAGAATTTCGTTTTGGCTCACTTGTATACAACGTATTTTATAGCAACGGGTGCAACAGCAGTCTATCCAATCGATTTGGTAAAGACAAGGATGCAGAATCAACGAGCAGTCTTGGAGTCTGAAAAATTGTACAAAAACAGCCTTGATTGTGCCATTAAAGTGATCAGGAATGAGGGACCAAGAGGGATGTATAGAGGTAAGTACTTTCTACGAAAAAAAATCGTATGATAAAGGGCCATTAATACCTCTAATATTAACCAAGTGCGAGGGCCGTAACGTAAGTTATGGACCGTGTTTTTTTTCACTGCCTTATGGCCCGTAGCGCGCGGGCCATACAAAAGTGGGAAAAAACGAGGTTCCATAACTTATGTAAGGACCGAGCAAGAAAGGTTAATAAGATGTTTATTACGTATATGGCAGAGCCATTAAAAAAGAAAAAAAAAAAGGTTGGTCCGTACCGTAAATTAGAGCAAATTTCGTATGACTGAGAAAAGCCTGCGGCACAGCCGGTGCCGTAAACTTGGCTAATTGCCACGACCGTAATGTTTCTAGAATTTTGACTTTATTTCTTGAATGTTCTAGGTCTGTTGCCCCAGCTCGTAGGAGTTTCCCCAGAAAAGGCCATTAAACTTACAGTAAGTTGAATATTGTTAACAAATAGTCCTATCAAATGCGGCAGCCACATTTATTGCTATGAGAATAAGAATCTCTGTTTATACCCATCTAAGCACTTGCCGCCCTCTCACCGCTGTGGTCGTGGGTTCGATACTTTGACCAACTATCACATGAGTAGACTGAGTAATTGGTTGGTTCTCTCCTGTGCTTCGAGGGTTTTTCTCTGGGTTCTACGGTTTTCTTGCCTCCGCGAAAACCAACTTCTAAATTCCAATTCCATTTGGCTTTGGTGAGTTAAACATGAGCCTCTGGCTCGGGAGACTGATAACGAGTTCGACGTAAAATGTTTATCTCGTTCTAAAGTGCTTGAATGCAAGCCTTATTGCGCAATAGCGTCTTGTTTCAGTCAACATGGCTGTCGGATTCTAGGGGTTCTATTCGTTCTTGGGTAAGCCGGAGCGAGAATAACTAGCCTCTGGACCACAGGGTATCGGGTTATAAACACGATAGATGTATCTTAAATTCATAACTGCCATATTTATATCATCACATCGTTTCTGTTTAGACTAACGACATGGTACGGGGATTCTTCAGCGATAACGATGGTTTTATAAGTCTTCCATTTGAGATCATCGCTGGTGGATGTGTAAGTATTCATTACTCCATCAACACCCATTCAGTTCTATCCATTATCGGGCTTTGTACACAATCTTTGTGTACTACCTATACATTTGCACACCTGTCCCCTCATCTTCAGTGCGTCACTCGCAGCCTTTCTGACTGTTAGGTTTTTTTTTATTCCAAGGTTGGGGAGGATCATCTATAAAATGGTCGGATTATCAAACTTTTTTTTTCAAGCGTTAAGGGAAGCTTAGCCTATTGTAGGAGGGTCTTGACGTTACCAGCTGAAAGAAATGGGAGGTACAACGTTTTTGATTGTGGAAAATTCCCCAACCTCCTACCTCCCCTCCCCGATTCAAAACGTACCTTTATTCGTCTTAGGCCCCATTTGTACGCCGCATTTAATTGTGAATTTTAATTAAGACTGGTCGCTTTATACGACGAATAAAAGAAGTTTTTTAGACGACCTATACGTGTGGGACAAACGAATATAACGACCTGACGTATTTAATTCTGCGGACGAATTGAATTTATTTTAGACGTCGCTCTACCGTCGAACTTTGATTACTGGAATTAAATGCGTATGGATTAAATTCGTCTCCAGCGCGACGTCGAAGGAGGGCCTTATCTATCACAAATCATAATTATCATAATATAACAGCCCCATGCCTGTCTTGACTTCAATTGCAGGGTGGAGCAGCTCAGGTGCTCTTTACCAATCCCCTCGAGATCGTCAAGATTCGTTTACAGGTAGCTGGAGAGCAGCCAGGCAAGAAAGTGACTGCTTGGAGTTGTATAAAAGAATTGGGCGTCACTGGACTCTATAAGGTACTGATGAGTTACAGGATTTTTCGTGTTAAAAAAATCATCATTGCATTACTACTGAGTTGTCTCGCGTGTTGTGATTGGCTCGCTCGACGGATGCCGTCACTAATAATGCCTTAACGGTGCCGCTTGCCGCGACGTTTCGCAGTTATATGACGAAACGTACGTTTATCATTCACGTTTTTATAGAGCGTTTTCGCGTGACGTCATTGCTGCCATGTTGGTGTACATTAATTAAATAAAGAATTTCTTTACGTGGTTACTTGATGAAAACGATCCATTTCCACGTGGCAAAGTCATCAATAAAAAAAATTGTTGGCTTCTTATGTCATGTCCACCAACATGGCCGCCTTTTATTGTTATTTCATTCTCTTGTATGTTATTGCAAACCAAGTATTGAATAAGCACTGTTTAGTGTGTGATGCTCAACTTTGCTACACTTTGATTTCAGGGTGCACGAGCCTGTTTCCTGCGTGATATTCCATTTTCTGGAATCTATTTCCCTGCTTATGCTCACCTGAAATTAAACCTTGCTGACGAAAATGGACATAACGGCGCAGGGAGTCTTTTCGCGGCAGCCATGTTAGCAGGTAAGAATCTTACTGCGCCCGCCTACTTCCAAATGTGCCAATGTTATATACATCACTTACAGGGCTCGAAATAGCGGCCTGCCAATGGCCAAAATGCAGGTCAAATTTTACTTCTGGCAGGCGAAAACAATTTTGAACTGCCAAATAAAAAATAAAATGGCAGGGGAAATTTCGCTCCGCCAACTGCCAAAATAAAAAACTGGCTGGCCGTTTTTATTTTTTATTTCGAGCCCTGCCTTACGATGTGCCTTGAACTGCTTTAGCGAGCACTTGAACCAAACAGTCCGACACATGCTAAATCACTTGATCCACTACAGATGTCGGTCAAGGTGGAGGTTGGGGGGAATACCGACCGCATAGACTTAACCATGCTGTAGCTGCGTCTTATTTTGGTGTAACCGTTACTAGTAATTGTGAATAGAAGCCATTTTAATGTTACGGCATGTTTCAACGCCTCTATACGTTCTGTAAGCCAGTACCGTACGTTTGCCACTCGTACAAAGAACCGACTCAGCAAACAGATGAATAGGCCTTTCCCAAGATATGGTTGAGTGAGTTCTGTACTTACCAAAGCCTACCATCGTGCACTGAGCTATGTACTAATCTGATACAATGGACTTCGGGATGATTAAACAATTGAGCAAAGAAGAGTTGTTGATTAAACAATATATAATTTACACAATAACACCACGAAGAAACTGCTACAGTAATGAAATCGAGGCTTTGGCAAGTACAGGACTCACTCAACCATATCTTGGGAAAGGACTATTGGGATTATACTAGGAATAAAGCGTTTTACAGACCCCGATGTTTTTTCTTTCTAGACATTAATTTTAAACGCTTTACAGATAATGACAAAATCAGTGTCTCACTGTCCATTCTGACAACCACGTGACTGCCAATCACTTTCATTTGGTAAAGAAATTTATAGTTCGTTGGTACAGGAATCTTGGCTAATTTAAAAAAATATATATATTAACTGCTTAATCCAGGTGTCCCAGCAGCTTTCCTGGTCACTCCTGCCGATGTAATCAAGACCAGATTGCAGGTAACTTAATTTGAAAATAGGTGTAAGTAACTTTGCCTAACGTTCCTTTACCTATGAGACTGTAGTATCCCAGGAAGCCGACGGTGCGCACTCGATCCCCCTCACATCACCACCTTCCTCTCTCCATCAGTTGCTCGCGTTTTAACGGTATATAAACCAGAAAAAGGTACACGAATTATTGGGATTGACTTGGATTTTACTACAGAACTCTTCCTAAGCAGGCAGCAGCGCACTTAGTACCAACAATCAGGGCCGTAGCCACAATTTCGTGAGTGGTTCGGTTTTCAAAATCTCGAAAATTATTAAAACTTCTTGTTCCTAAAAGTGGTCCGGTTGAAAATGGACATTAAACCTTTCTGTTCCTAGAAATGGTCAGGTTGAAAATGGACAAACCGTACTGGTGGCTACGGCCCTGACAACTACACCAAACTTGTTCCAAATGTTCGCCGCGGTGTTCACCGATCTTCAGAATTTTTGAAGGAAAACAGCGGTTAAATATTTTCCAAATCTTATTTAATTTCTCTAGGTGCAATGATATGGCTCAGTTGGTTAGTGCGCTGCCTTCTGTGCAAGAGATTCAAGTTCGATTCCCCCCTTGCATCCTTGTTTGGACTTCTTTCCATTCTGTGTAGCTTTAAGTCAGAGTTAAATACCCCTAAAAAGGAGCACTGATAGAGAGAGGGGGTAAATGGCGCACCTTGGCCACTGCCGAGAATTGGGCAACCACTCCCTTCGGTATCGAAGTAAAATAAATTACCTTTATCTTTACCTTTACCTTTAGGTAAAAGCACGTCGAGGACAGCAGATTTACAGAGGTGTATTCGATGCTTTTACTAAAATTCTTAAAGAAGAAGGCGGACGGGCGCTATGGAAAGGATCAGGAGGTAAGTTCTTCAAGTACAGTGAGCTAAGGTAAGGGAAGTACTGAAAATATATGACAAAAATTTATCCATGTATTTCTCCTCAGCTCGTGTTTTCAGATCGTCTCCTCAGTTTGGTGTCACTCTTCTGACGTATGAACTTCTGCAAAGACTATTCCACGTAGACTTTGGAGGGTATGTTCGTTCGTTCGTTCGTTTGTTTGTTTGTTTGTTTATTTGTTTATTTATTTATTCTTTTACTATTCTTATTATTTCTAGTTCAACATTCAGTTCGAAATCAGACTTGACCCCGACAAACCCTGACTTGTCTCTGAATCCCGACCACATTGGTGGAATGCGCATGGCCGTGGCGACATACGCTGGCATCGAGACGAGGTTTGGACTGTGTCTGCCGAAATTCCGAACGCCCCAAAAGATGACCCTGAATCCCAATCAACCCCTATGAATGAATCTAGGCGTTCTCTTTGTAATTCTATCTTATTGTATTTTATTTAAATGAATGTCGGTGTAATGATTGGTACCAATGTCGGACCTGATCCGACAGAGCCATCATTGATCGTACTGGAATAGAGCGTTTTTCGTATGATAGGGAAACGTACGGAATGCTTGTAACACTGAAATGGCCTCCTTTTGTTTTCATGTGAATCATCCAATCACAACGCGTAGTTACCGCTACGGTAAAGTACGGTATTGCTATGGTACGGCTACGAAATTGCCCTTTCGTTTCCCACTGAAAACCGCTCTATTTCCTGTTGTTTGCGTTGCGGGAGCTGTAACGCGAGCGGCATTTCATTTCCTTGTTTAGGTCCTTTTTTAGAACTGCGTGTTGAATGATTTAGCTCATCTCAAAAGAAACCACAACAGTAATGATAATAATAAAACGTCTTAATCTTTAAAAAATCCTCTCAGTGAATACTTTGTAGCTCCTTAGAGGAACAGTATTTTTCAATCTGCGTCCTGTAGTGACCTGGCCTGTTCGGAACTCACGGTTGAATCTGTGCAGGCGCCGGTGTAGCGGATTTATTTAGTTTCGTCTCGTATCTTCGCGGTTATGAAGTCCACTGATGTCGGTCGCTAGATATTTTGCGGTACACCATTTTTAATCCATCGGTAAGCCAATTCAAAATAGAACTTTTGTTTTGTGATAACTCTCATTGTATTAGTGATATGGTACTTAGATCACTACAAATGCACAGTATTTAGCGTCAAATTCAAGTACCCACACACACCCATTGAATTACAATATAACTATATCTTATTTTGCTATCAATAAAAGTCCATTTCCTTTCATACATTATATTTATTCCTTCATCATGTTCATGTCATGGCCTTCAGCCTCGGGGAACCCTCTTGACTTAGAAACTTGTTCTGTAGTGTGTTATTTTTCTTTTGAATTTGATTTTCTCCCTCCGTCCCTCCCTTTTCTTCTTCTTCTTTTTTTTTTTTTTTTTGTTCTTTTTACAAAAATGCTGACGTCAGCACCCGCTTCAATCAAGGGCGTAGCGAGGATCCAGGAATTGGGGGGGTTATAAAAAACCAAAAAAAAAAGAAACAAACAAACAAACAAAACAGAAACAAACATCTTTATTCATTCATTCTTTCTTTCTTATGTTCTTTGTTAAATTTATGAATTACTTTCTTATAATTATATTTTAAATTTAATTTCTAATACTTTATTTTTTCTTTTATATTTCAAAAATTAATTTCCAAAAATTTAGGGAGGGCACGTGCCCCCTGCCCCCCTCGGTACGGTACTGGGTTCAATGACTGCAGTTTTTAGTTCAGTTTGCTTTTATGATATCTTTACAGTCGAATCGAGGATTATTTATTTTGCATTTCCCCTTGAACATGTAGAAGAGGTATGCTGGCAAGTAATTGAGTTTCTTCTTAATTAAGCCTCATTGAAACTTGGAAAAGTGGACTCACGTATGTTGTTCTTATAATAAGAATTACAATTAAAGTTACAATTACAATTTAATATTTTGTTGTGAGCATACAAACATGTTTGTACGAATCCTCGCACCCTCAGCGAGGACTTTATTAAGTGTAGAGTGTTCATTGATGATAAATTCAAAGCTACAATGAAAAACAAGCGTGTGGAGACCTATTTCTAGTGACATAACGGAAAATGACACACTCGTCGTGTCATGGAAGAAATCTCAGGTGCAGTAGACAATCCTGTCAGCAGCGAGTGTTGTGTAGAATCTACTAAAAATGCCATGCAAATTCATTTTACATTTTTGCAGTGGCCATCACTGGCTTAGTTTGTTACTAACTAACCTATATATTTAGCACCAATAAACACGTTGGCCATCAAGTTTGTTCTAGTCGATACATATTTATGGCGATTCTTTAAGTGGCTGACTCTTAGGTTATTTGGACTTTAATTGGCAAATATCATTAACAATCTTAAGTAGAACATCAACAGTTCAAGTCACTTAAGCGCAAAGACAGTCTGGATGTCTCTATACGACACTCTATAAATTAACGATTAAGGTAAAATAGGTTTTAAACTATTACAGTAATTCAATCAATCAGTGTCGATATTTCATTTTATCACGAAACTCCGTCTCAAAGTTTAGTTGGGAAAAACTCTGTACCCATCATGGAGGGTTATTAGAATCCTTCTTCTCAATCAGAAGCGTATTTCGAAGGCAGTGACAGATTATGGGAGGGATATTTCTGGTTAGATTTATCTGTTGTCAAAAGCCGCTCTCAAAAACTGATAGAAACAGCAAAGAAAGCGAAGCTTTGTTATCATGTTAATATCTGTATCAAAAGTTCTTTATTTTAGCGGCTGAAAATATCGGATTTATATTTGCAGGCAATGAGATCGTTGATAGAGATGATGGTTTTATTTGCTTTTTTTATTAACATCAAAATCTATGAAAAGTCAATTCCACTCGATCCCCCACCTAGATTCCAAGAAACTTCGCAGTGAACGGCATTTTTGAACACTTAAATAGCTTGATAACTTCTAGAAAGCTTTTAACGACAATTTTGCTTTTTGTCCGAAGTCGTTTAAAAGGATCAGAAGGAAAAAACTGGAATTAAAGGTGCTTGAATTGATGCTAACGTTGGGACTTGAATGAACGCGCGCTCGAGTTCAAAAACTAGCACGACGTCTTTATATCGATGATGATCAATTGTATAACCCTGCGGCTTTCAAGAGGAATCTTTTAGATTACACCATCTATGACATCGATCTGGAAAGTGTAAAGGAAAAGAAAAGGAAAATGATTTCGAAATGCCTGCAATCAGGGTTTCAATCAGTTTTTTCCTGTGTAGCTTTGAGGGGTTTTCTCCAGGTTAAGTTTCGGTTTTCTGCCCTCCACAAGAAGAAATTTATGATTCCAGCTCCATCTGCCTTCTTTAACTTCGTTGAATGAGTAACCTTTCTCAGTAGGTTCCAAAGTAAAATAAATCACGATTAACTGGGTCGAGCTCTTTTTATAGCTGTAGTATATAGTGACTTCGAGGGAATAAAACATGATCTAATTGTCGACCAAACAAAATTCCCTTTGGTAAGGCTTCCGTCAAATCTAGACCGGGGAATATCACTAAAAGTTTGGTAAGCTCCTACAGCTTCGCTATTCCACTAAATTTTCTCGTGTAGTTCTCGAACATCCCCCGCGATGATAAAACAGCATACAGAACATGGAAAAGTGCGTTTTAGAATGCTGAAATAAAACCTGTATTACATGAGGAAAGAAAACAACTTCGATGAATTCGAGCTTTAATTCCCGCGTAGTCCTATATAGAATATGATATACATGATGATGTAGGACCATATACGCATGATAGGATTCGCCTTTCCGAAATTCAACCGAGGACTGGAACAAATTCTTGCCGCACAGAATTATGGGGCTGAATTTGGGGACAGGATCAAAAGGTGCCGCCATCTTGCATTGGATTCTGGGATTGATTTTGGGGACGAGATAGAGTTCGTGCACAGTCTTTCTTCGAATTTCGGAAAAGCGAATTGAACCAACAAACTTGACTTTGATGCCACGCCAAATCGAACAAAAAGTTGCCCGGCGGATCATTGATTTATCAGTCATCTTACTTAAGAAGAACATTTAAAACGAGCTGTCCCTAATATCTTGGGATATCTCGACAGCAGACCTTAAATCTGATTGGCTAACTGATTTTAGTGAGATGACAAATGTCGACATCTGGAGGTGATAATTCCATTGCTTCGTCCTCCAAATCGAACTACTTCGTAAATTGCTGCAAGGGGTCTATCTCACGATAAATTTGCCTTGCAGTGAGAGCGCCATTGATCTATATGTTGCTAATTCTGAAGCTCAGGGTTTTAAGGTGCGCACGAGGGGAAAAGGACTTCTCGATTGAAATTTGATTAAATACTATTAAATCCGACGTCACGTGATATGATTCGCATGTCACGTGATATGACCACAGTACTTTGGGCGTATTTTCCCATTCATTTCAGATCACGTGTCATGCTCATCGGGATGATATTCTTTGTCGGAGCCTCCTTATTAATGTATCTTCTGGAGCGTTCTTCCGGAGAAATGAAATGATACACAAGGGAATGGCACGTGACCTGAAGCATAAAAACATACAGCCAAAAGCAAAAGTGTCTATTAATAGTATCGTGTAACAAACTGATCATACTTTTTCAAGTCTTGAGCGATAATTTTTTTTCGTTTTTCATTCGGATTTCGAAGAGACGACAGACGATTTCAGTGAGAAAGAAAATTCACGAAGCAAACCGATCATCCAAAAGATGTATGCTTGAGAAACTTACTGCGCATGCTCTAAAATTTACAAAATAACAGACGCCTGGTAAAGTGGTCAATGTGTTCTAATGTTTACATAACAAACTACTGTAAAATGTACATGAATGAATGAAATAAAAATTTCGGCTTCTTTTGTCAGTCGGTTGATGTTGCATACTGAGGTTTTTTTAATGAAGTAAACACTCTATTAAGCATCTAATAGTGAAACCTGTGAAGTGTCCGCCCAGCTTGCATTAAGTTGATGTCACTCTTTCTTAATTGAAGTTTGGCTTTTAAAACAGAAGGAATTGAGATGGGTAAATTGACTGTACAACCGTACTTTGAACGGCATCTAATAGTGGTAAATCTTTGGGAGATCAAGAAACTTTAATGAGAAAGAAGTAAGAGGGAAGTGAAAGTTTTCAGGAAAAAATGACACATCAAATTAGAGTAAATTATTATATTATCTAATTCAGTCGTTAAAAGTGTACCAGTTCTTTTGTTTGGCTTAAAATGTCATTCACAAGAAGTGCTTTTACATTTACTTTCAAGGGGAAGCCGGAAAAGAACAGGTTGTAGTAATGGAGAAGATGGAAATTAAAAGGAAAATGACACAATTAGTTATCATCTGTGAATGTGACATGAAGTAGAGTGTGATTTACTTAAAATTCGGTGAAAAAAACAAAGTCAGTTAAGGAGGTCAATCACGAAACGAAATAAAAATAACGTTCTCAGCATCATCTATATAAGTACTTGGAAATAAAAGTTTTTTTTCTTCTTCAAATTATAACAACGTGAGGTAAGTCTACAGATAAGATGTTATCTTAATTTAGTTCTTTGGAGCCCAGTGTATGTGGATCTCACATGGCTTCCATGAATCCAAGCAACGTGATTGGATGATATGTATAGTTTCTCGCTACTGATTGGTCAAAGTGGAGTAGCAAAAGCCATTCGAATGTCACAACGGAAAGCAAGCGTGAAGCACGTAAATGAATAACTAAAGGAAAATATACAGAAAAAAAAATCTAATCCAACTTAAAAAAACATAAATATGGTAAATATTATGAACAAATATTTGGGTCTTAGAGTTTGGACATTCTAATTTTTGAATTTGTAAATGAAAAAAATTAAGAGAAGTTCGGCTCATCTTCCCTGACAGATTCGCTGGGGATTTTACCAGAAAGCTGTAGTCGTTTAACAGTTAAGCATGCAATACTTCAGTGCCCACGTTTGTCCGGTTCTATTAAGCAACAGGCTTTTTACGACTATTTCGAATCTGTCATTCTTGGAAAGACAATGAGATGCAGGCCCGGAGGGGATTGCCCGAAAAAATCTAGAATCTCTCCTTGATGTATTTAATGATAAATGAAATATTAAATCAATAGACCTCTTTAGCTTGGGCGTAATGTTTTCCCATTTCAGACCACGTGTCATTCCTTTGGGTTTTATTTCTTTGT